>BPLR01017706.1:0-35451 GCA_021605095.1 Caerostris extrusa | reverse complement strand
GAATTGTTATGCCAAATATATAACAATTCTAAAAGTCCTCCAGTATTATGTACTATTATTATTCACTACCATATGATCTCATACCTGCTACTACTACATACTATTACTATTAACATAACATTAAAAAATAATAACACTTTTAAATATCTTATATTCTTAATGAAGAAATAATTTCTGTATTTAAATTTCAACTATCATGAATAAATTTATTTCAATATTTTCACGAAGTTGAAAAATTTCAGCATATAATTTGTTACAATGTTTTATAGACTAAACTAAATACTCTCTTTTAGCTGAAGAAGATGAAATGAAACATTTTGAACACTAATTACTAAACCCTATTGAGGCTCCGTTTTGGTGAAAAGAACTGCATCGAAAATATAAAACCAACATTCAGAGAGCTGCAAGGTTTTTACAGTTGAACAGTAAGAATAACGATAGCATCTTTTGTACTTATCTCCCCCATGTGGGCTAAAGAATGCCATTCTTTTAATATTTATTATCTATTCTTATATTATCTATCTTATTATTTATAATTATTAAGTTATTACTTATTCTAAGTTAATTCAAAATAAGTAATAACTTAATAATTATTACTATTCTTAATAATTAATTTTGGAGCTTTGGATTCTTCGCAAGTCTTATTAATAATGTTTTTGGACTTTATAAGTAATCTCCTGAAGACTTTTTAGAATTGATATAATTAATAGTATAATAATTTAGAATTATTATACTATTAATTATAATATAATTAATAGTATAATAATTTAGAATTATTATACTATTAATTACAACAATTAAAAAGTCTCCAGAATTCATGTACTACTATTGACTACCATACTGGCTGACCTCATATCTGCTACTACTCCATATTATTACTATTGAAATAGTATTAAAAAGTAATAAAACTTTGAAATATCTTATATTCTTAATGAAGAAATAGTTGCTGTATTTAAATTTCAACTGTCATTGATAAATTTATTTCAACATTTTCATGATGTTAAAAATACTGGAGACTTTTTAGAATTGTTATACTAAGTCTCTAGTATTATGTACTGCTATTGATTGTCATACCACTACTGACCTCATATCTGCTACTACTGAATAGTCTTACAATTGACATAACATTAACGAAACATTAAAAAATAATAAAACTTTGAAATATCTTATATTCTTAATGTAGAAATATTTTCTGTATTTAAATTTCAACTGCCATGAATAAATTTATTTCAGCATTTTCATGGTATTGAAAAATTTCATCATATAATTTGTTATAATATTTCATAAATAAACTAAATATTAATTAAGTATTTATTATTAAACTAAATACTCTCTTTTGCTGAAGAAAAGGAAATGAAACAATTCGACACTAATTACCAAAACCCTAGTGAGGCCCCGTTTTGGTGAAAAGAACTGCATCGAAAATATAAAACCAACATTTAGAGAGCTGCAAGGCTTTTACAGTTGAATAGTAAGAATACCGATAACATCTTCTGTACTTATCCCCCCTTCCTTGTGGGCTAAAGAATGCCATTCTCTTAAAAGACCGAACGGACTTCCTTACCTGTAATAATTGTGCTCCAGGGAGGAATCTGGTTTTCCAGTAATTTCGATTCGCTCAAGCTATTTGCATTGCTCGCGTGCGATGAATTCAGGGTTTGGTTTATCCATAGGGTCTCGCAGGAATTCACACCCCTGGAAATACCAAAAAAAAAGTTTCGTTATAAGAATAGATTAAATGAATAATTTTTTTTTTTTTCTCATCGATTGGTAATATGGGAAATTTTTTTTTAGGTTTAAAAAATTTACAAGGTTTAATAATTTTTTTTTTTTTCTTTAAAATATTTGTTTTTTTTTCTAAAATATTTTGAAATTTATATTATGAATTAAATTAAATTATATTATACAAATATATATTATCTAATATACTATTATTATTTATTATATAAATTATATTTATGTATGCAAATATACATAAATATTCAAATATATGTATGTACAAATATATATATATATTATAAATTAGGCAAATTTTAATTATATTATACGAATTCTTTAATAAAGAATTTGTAATAAATTTTAGAATAATTAAAATTTTTATTTATTTATTTATTAAAGATAGAAAAAAATCACTTTTTCTTTAAAATATATATATATTTTGAAGATCGATAAAAAATTTCAGCGGATTACATAAGAAAAAAAAAAATCAAATCAATTTAATCAATTAATTATCAAAGTAATTTATCGCTTTTTATATTTTGTTTAAAAATTTCCCTAGAGAAAATTTTTTTAATTGTAGTTTTTGAGATTAAAGGAAAACATTTTAAATTAGCCCAGTAAGAATTTCAATTAAATTTACATATTTCGAAATTCAATTAATTCAATTTTAATTCATAAAATACTTTTTTTGTGTTTTGTACAGTAATAATTAATGTTTTATATTTAAATATAATGTAAATGTTGTTTAGATATAATTCCACATTATTTCGTTAGTTAAAAGAATATATTTCGAAAATAATCAATAAACTCAATACTTACCTTATTCCTTCTGTTTTATGGAGCGGAACTGAAATAAAAATACAAAATTAAAAAGTCATTTATTCATAATTTAAAAATAAAAAATAAATATTTTAAATCAAAGTAAAATATTACATTGAATATTTAATCTTATGAAAGTAAACACTTATTTAAGAATATACGATTAAAAAGGAAACTTTATAATATAAAATATTAGAATATAATTGTTTTTAAATGAAAATAAGTAGGAAGACTTATAAAAGTAATAATGTACTCATATAATAATTAATATTTATAATTTCTGTCTATTATTTAGTATAAAAGAAGGAATGAATTTTTATTATTGACAAATTTTTCAATTTAGAATTTTATAAAAAAATTCCGTAATCATTTTATTAAATTCATTATATAGTGATTGAAATAAATAAATAAAAATATAATACAGTTAATTAATTGTTTTTCACATAAGAAATTTATCGACCGGGTTTAATGTATTTTTAATTAATTACATAATGACTGTTTACAATATGTTTTGATATTAAACAATTATTTATTGTAAAACATTTTGCTGCATTGCCATATAATTGCTCATTTATCCATTTTCATATCGAGTGTCGAGATATTTGAAGTAGCGTATCACTTTAATGACAGTTATAAATCCAGCTTATACACTTTATCGAAAAATAAAGAAAATTTGCATAGTGTGATTAACAATTTTTGCAGAATGGGAATTAATATCAAATGTCAAAGTTAAAAAAAAAAATCTAAAAGTTACTATGATTGTTAAGATAATTTTCTCGATTTGTATTCATTAAACTGTTGTTTTCAAATGCCAGGAAATATGGACTGAGATCATTTGTAATTAAAAGTGACAAATATGTAAATTCAACATTACTCAAGGAATATGTTGCCAGCTACAATGCATCTACATGTTGACACTGAAATTTGGAACGAAAATGTGTTCATATAGAGAGGGAGTTCTTATCCTTTTTAATCCTCCTAAGGTGTTTTGGCCTACTGATTTATCCTGCACATCCCCTTGTAGACACACAACGAGCTTTAAATTCAATATAGCTTGTTAGATTTTGATTGTTTTTTTTTATCATTATCCTTTGTTGCCCAATGCATTAAATTAGCTCAATATTTTATAATTATTCCTTAGTGGTTTGACACTCATAAATATTTTCCAATTTCAAAATTATTCAGTTTATGACTGTATATGGCAATTTTAATCTATGTTCATTTTATTTTTGCAAGTGTTATGTAGATGAAGTGCAGAATACATTCTTCACATTTTTTAACTACTCTAGGCTTAAACGACCTAGAAAAAGTGTAAGGAAAGAATTGTCACTCAAAATGTCAAATGACCACCAAATATTTGTCAACTTGTTAAGAAGAAATCTGCTTTCACAGCCTTTTTAAATTTGTAAATTTTATCTTAATGCTTATTAAATCAATTTTTTTTTTTACTTTTTTGTATTTTATGTGTACTTTTTTTAAATTTAAGTTTCTAAATTTTGATATTTTCTGCTTAAATCATATCTATCTAGGATTTCTTGCAAATTTCAATAAAAAATATCCTTTTATACGTTATTCAGAGAAAAAAAAATGCCAAGTTTTCATAGGCCTATTGTTTAAAAATATAAGAAGTACAAACATATAAATACATGTCAATATTTCTCTTTATAACCATAAAGACAGAGAGATATAGGTATAGGTACCGTTGATCTGTACTCCGAGTGCCTTTTTCCAGGCAAGCCTTCTTCTGAAGAAGACAGCCACTAGGAAGATGGACAAAAGCAGGAACAGAAAACTGCCCAGAACAGCGATGAACCACGGCTGTTGGACCATCGTGTGCAGGGAGGAAGACCTCCTCGATAGTCCGCTGTCCGACGCTCCCACCAGGTGAGGATCTGAAATATACAGAGAAATGATTATGTGTTGTTGTTGTTTTTTAACCCGCTTGGTCGGCAGCATAATCTAGACCAAATCCATGAACCTGTGTGTTCTCAAACAATGATAAACTGCTTCAGGACTTCAGCCCAACTGGCTCTTCTGGCAACCAATGCAAGTCAAGATAAATTTAAAATTCTTAAGCCAACGAGTTATGATAAAGGGTAAAAATGCAGCTTCTTTTTCCCTTGACCTCGCTGCAAAAAGACATGGGGCACCCAAAGGAAGAAGCCTGATTTTACCCCACCCGGTTATACCTTCGAGCATTATGTACCCATTTTAGTCGCCATTTACGACATACATGGGCTAACAGTGGAGCTATTCTTATCCATTTATTGAGATGATCATCTAAAGTCATATATGCATATTTTTTAAATAATTTTCTTTTTATTGGTGACTAAAAACTTCCGTAAGTCGTAATCACATTCAATCACAATGATCGTAAGGTATTTCACTATTGAAAAATTTTTTCCATTGTTTGTGAAAGGCGCTGGCTGATTTTCCATTTTTTTTTTTTTTTTTTATAAAACAATTTTAAAGAGGTTTTTAATAATTTTCTATAAGAAAAATCAAAAAATGAAAAGTTTTAATCAGAATAAAAATAATAATATAGCTAATAATTTGACACTCCTTTATTTTTATAACATGTCTTAAAATTTTAAAGTTATACCCTTCCTGATTTAAGTACAAAATATGATTATTAGTAAGAGACCTATTGAAAAATTTATAATTTTTAATACTGCTATATTTTTAGATCGTTCTTCAATATTATAGGGAATATAATATATAATTTTAATACTGATTTGGATTTCAGATGAAACATTAATAAATGATCTATTTAAGGTCTTAAAAGATAATTATATAAGATGCTGTGTACGATCTTGTTCAAACTAAGGATATATACACTCAAGACCCAAAACATTATGACAACCTCTACATTTTGCAATTGAACTCACGTGATCAGGTGGAAGTGGTATTTAACTGGTATTAAGTGGTGGTATTAATCCATGCCAAGGCGGGTTGAAGCTGTGTTGCGCGCCAAAGGTGGGCCAACTCGTTATTGGCAGGTGGTCATAATGTTTTGGCTCTTGAGTGTATTTCCAGCTGTACATTTTAAAAAAAAAAATATTAAATTTTCGACTTCCTTACCTATAAGAAGGCTCACGAAAGAAGTGGAAGGCCCCACACCCGCTTGGGTAAACGCTTCTGCTCTGGCTTTATATAGAACACCAGCTGTTAGGTTCTTCAGTGTTACAACTGTGGTCGTGCTGTTGGTGGTAACATTGGAGTGGAGGTTGGATGAATTGTCGTACACTTGTAGCTGAAATCATGAGAAGAAAATAGTAAATTATTTTAAAACATTTCATGCAATTACTCCAGTTAGTTTCTTATTTTTTAATTATTGTGTATAAAATTGAGAGAGTTATATTATTAATTTTGGTTTTTAAAATTCCTAACATAAAATATTGATTTTTTTAGTAGTAAATATAATATATATTTTTAAAATTTATATACATTTCATAATTGGAAACATTACAAAACGTGTTTATTACACAAATTTGTTTCTATCATATAAAATTTTTCAGTACAGTCATATAAACTGTTTTTATCACATAAAATTATTCAGTAGTCACATAAATTGTTCTATTAAAATTATTCAGTGTAGTCATATAAATTGTTTCTATCACATAGTTAATTTTTAATAGATTTTATTTATACTTACAATTATAAGATTTTAAAAATATTTCCTACAAAATTAATACACAATATTTTAAAAATATTTCCTGCAAAATTATTACACAAGATTTTTAAAATATTTAAAAATATTACAGACAAGATTTTAAAAAATATTTCAAAAATTAAAAACCAAAAAACTATGATATTTTTTTGTCTACAATTATACAATAATTTAACATTTAAACGTTGACAGTTTTTTTCTTAAAAATAATATTGTATAAAAAGTTTAATTATACAAAATGCACTGGTATTCGTATAAAATATTAAGAGAAAGAAAAATCTAAAGGACAGTTTTTAAATATAAGCTCTATTTTTTCAAATAAAGTATATTTTATGTTTAAACAACATCGTATTTAATAATAAAAAAAAAGCAAATTTGATTTTTTTAAAAATATTGTAACTTTGGCAATTAAGTATTAGACCAAGTAACCCTTTACGGGATAATCAAGCATAATAAATTTTAAGTATAATTCCAAAAATTAATTAATTTACATAAAAAAAACTGAAAATTAAATTATTATAATCATACATTTAATTCTTTAAGCAAACAAAAATTATTTTTAAAATTAATCAGTCAAAAATCAGAATGAAAATTAATAGGAGCCCGAGTTTTATGTCAGTTTGAAATTTTGTTTAACTAAAACTTAACCAAAAATAACATAACGTAACTATCTTTCCTCCTATGCACTGGCAGGAGCGCCCCCGTGGAGGGTTCAGGATAAAGGGTTAGTTGGCTACACACTCTCATCCGGAAAAAGGAAATATATTTCACGCACCCTGCTCGTATTTGAGTATCGGATTTTCGGCTTAGAAGTGGAATCCTTCTACGAATCTATAATTATTTATCTTTAAATGCATTAAAGATAGTGTGCCTCTAATTATATGTGAATGATGTTTGTGTGTGTGTCAATAAAGCTGTGAGTTCTCAAAACTGTGCCTCAAGTATCTAAACTCAATACACCCAGTTACCTACCCTGCACACTATATTAATTTTTTGTCAGTTTGACGAATTAAAACATTACATGAAAATAAATGAACAAATGGTAACTTTTAGATCCTGGTGTAATGAAGTAGAAATAATAAAATAATTAATTAAAATTTTAATGAAAAGGATATCATAATTGTGTTGGGTATTTGATTCATTAATTAAAAGAGACTAATTTGAATTATTGAATTGGTGAAGGCTTCTAATTCCATGTAAAGAAGTAAAATTCCAGGAGACTATTTTATTTTCATAGTCTTTTATAATTATTTTAACTATCTTCTTCAATACCATACAAATGTAAGCATACCCTAACTCAAGATAATGTGTGTCGCCAATTGTATTGCTGTCCACCAATGGCAATGCGTGCCATCGCTCTCTAGGATGGACGACAAGGTACGATATTCAATTTCAACAGCAAAAAGGAATTTTCCTGAAAGTTTTGATTGAATACTTCGATTCTTAGCTGGTTTAAAGTGTTCCACCATTTGCCCTTTGGGAATACAAAAATGGTGGATACAATTTTTCCTGGATTGGGCA
Organism: Caerostris extrusa; assembly: GCA_021605095.1. Classification (NCBI taxonomy): domain Eukaryota; kingdom Metazoa; phylum Arthropoda; class Arachnida; order Araneae; family Araneidae; genus Caerostris; species Caerostris extrusa. Next base: position 27,722 of record BPLR01017706.1, on the reverse strand, counting down.
GCCATTCGGCAGCCAGCGAGAAGTTAGAAGAGTTAGTAGGGAGAAAATTATGGAGTTTTGGTAGAAATATCAATATTATTATAGTTGTTATACTGTGGTAAATACATTATTTGAATCCACTTCAAATCGTTGATCAGGGTCTAATATGATCGTAGAGCGATGGGCGTAGGACTGACAACTCTACCCCTTAAAATGATGACATCTGCTGTCTCAAAATCTGCCATCAGGCAGACGGCATTGGCCCACCATGGGACTGTTGCGCCACTAATGAGGACGATGAACACAATACAAAAGAATGATGGCGATTAATGCAATATAAAGAAAGTTAATCTTTATGCCATATGCAAGGGCTTCACCGTTGTTACTCATTTAGCACTACCCAGGAGCACGTGTAGCTTGAAGATATGCTACAGACGCGAGTAACACTATACAAAGAAAGCTCTACGATCATATTATTTCGGAACTTATGGTTTAAAGTGGATTCCGAACCATTACAAATATCAATGACATCTCCGGAACTCGAACCCGAAACCATCTGATATATATTATTAATTTTAATACAAAGTTATATATATATATATTTATTTATTTTTAAAGATATGTATATATATATTAATTTTGTAGTATAAAGTTATTATGAGGTGGATTGCGGTTTCTTTATCTCTGTCATGAAGAAATGTTTATCACAAGAAAAGTTTATTTTTCTAATCGGAATATGCGTAAAATGCATTATAACAGTGGTCTCGTTTTCAAGTTTTCACTCATTCCCATTGTCTTAAGCTTGGGAATCGGAGTGTGTGAACTGTCACTTTCTCATCGACATTTTCAGACTCCATTATGTACAATAAAGAAAAAAAGAAATAAAAAAAAAAAGAATAACTTTAATGGAATCACCAAAATATTTCACCCGTGAAGGATAAGCTGTGATTCGATGACACTTTTATGCGTGATTTTTCCCCCACGTGATCTCATCTTAACTTACGCTTCGATTCACAATGAATAATGATAAACTGTTCAACGTATGCACAATTTATTTTTAATAAATATTTAATGTAAATTCATCGGGTAAGGAATTAAATGAACAATAACTAAAGAAATCACAATTAATTGGGCACAAAATGATAAACAATCAATGTAATTTTTTTTTTTCGTGGCTCAATGGTAACGTGCGCAGCTGGTGAGCATTAAGACTACTACTACTAGACCACACCACATCACTGGGCTTAGAGCTGAGTGCCTCTATACAGTCTGGGAATGATGTGGGGGAGAAATCTGATTGTGCTCTCTTGTCATAGGCGGCCGTACCTACAGCTTAAAATGGATTCCGAACCATTACAAATATCCATGGCACATTCAACCGGGATTTGAACCCGAAACTTAAACGCCAGAGCGCTAGACTCTCGGCCGTTCAGGCCCCGGTGAGCATTAGGGCTGAGGTTCAGTCCGCTGGAGGCATTGTTGTAGACACTATTTCAAAAATGAAGAGACTCGATGGCGTTTGTGATGTTCAGCATTTTGCCTCGTTAGTCATACTACATGGGGGAGTTTTTCGGGTTTGGTCCCATACGATACGCAAATGCGGATTAAGGTCTCCCGTAAAAGTCCTTCCGGAAAACACTGCCCTCCTTCTTCAACTACTCGAAGCCAAGTCAGATTACTACCTAAGGGTGCTGCATCACAACCGAAGTTACCCCCTTTCATGCCCTCCATGAGTAGGCTACTCATGGAATGTCCGTTTAACGCTGCCAGAAACTGAGGTTTAGTCACAACACAGTTATTCTTTTTATTATTTTGAGAAGGAAAAATGAAGAGGACCCTATTGATATTCGATAGCTGATCAATTAAGATAAAATGAGAGATTATTACAAAATTATAAACCATTGAGAATTCAATAGACGAGCTTTCAATACGTGAGCCAAATTTAATACGTAAGGTATATTCAATAAATCAGCCGACGTTCAGATCCTAATCTGAAACCTTATACATAATATAAACCCAAGTGCAGTCTGGGATAGGCTAAGAGAGAATTACAAAGTGTTTTTTAGAGATAAATTTAAGTTTCTTTAAGGTTAAAATAGAAAGGGCTCTTTATTATAATAATAATAATAATAATAATAATAATAATAAAGAGGCATTTGATCAACACAGACTTTAATTATCATGAATTTTAAATTAATAATAATTTTTCTAATTGATATGACACTCCCAGTTTTGAAGAATAGAACAGTAAAATTTGTGGTTCTTTTTCTCAATAACTTATGCATAAGGAATTGTTTTTATTTGTTTTCTATTATTCAAGATGCTAAAAACAATTTTTTAATAATCGACTAAGAGGTTTATTATTATTAATATTAATATTATACAATAAATGAATACACATGCCATTCTTTTTTTTTTACTGCTGACCCATAACATTTAAGAATGCAATAATTTTAATATTAACAAATAAATTGTGTGTTTTGTTGTTGTTACGTTTCATTATTCCAACAAAAAAGAATTAGGGTCTGAATGGTCGAGTGGCTAGCGCTCTGGTGCTCGGTACCACAGGTTTCGGGTTCGAGTCCGGCGGTGCTATGGATGTTTGTAGTGGTTCGGAATCCACTTAAAAATTTAGGTCCCGGTCTAATAGGATCGTAGAGCGTTGCGGGGGCATTGTTACTCCGCGTCCGTGGCTAATCTTCAAGTTACACGCGCCCCTGGGTAATGCAAAGTGAGTACAGTGCTTGCCTTAAGGCATCCAAGAACAAGCTGTCTAAAGTGTTTGCCAGCTATATTAGAAAGAAAGAAAGAAAAAAAAACAAATAAGAATTGTTTTACATATTATTATTTTAAATGTTTGCTATTCAGCTATTTCTAATATAAAATAGATTAAATAAAATATAAAAAATATTATAATATTTAAAATATAAATAAGAGTTTGAAAAAAAAAGCGGGAAAGAAATTTTGTCTGGGAAGATGTAAGAAAATTTATCCTTATAAAGGACAGTGGGCTTATAGTTTGTAAAAATAGACTGAAAACTGTTTCTTTTTCAATAATATTTTGAACAAGAACTAATACTTATGTAATAAAACCTCATTTATGTCAGGATGCATGGAAAAAATCATTTCAAAAAATAAACTCAAAATCAGACAAATACATTCCTTGCTTTATTTTAAATTACTTAAGGGATAAGAGTATAATATACCAATAAAAGCAGAAGGTAGGAAAGGAAAAGGTAGGAAGAGTAGGAAGAAGGAAAATATACCAATAAAAGCAAAACTGGAAAAAAAATTTAAATATAAATTATATCAATATTAGTTTTTATGAAAATAAAAATTAATAAGATATTAATTTATCAGCTAACCAAACTTAATATCCCTCTGTCATTTAATACAGATAACGTTTTATATGATCAAGCGTAGCGTCATATGTGTTGGTGACATAATTTGCTTATTGTATAATATAAAAATGTTTTAAAGTTTTTATAAAAAATGAAAATTAGATAAATAAATGTAAAGTAACATCGTTTTATAAAAAATAAAAATAAAATAAATAAATGTAAATAATGTAAAAAAATTTTAAAATGTTTTTTATAAAAAAAATAAATGTAAAATAAATAAATGTAAAGTAATATCGTTTTATAAAAAGTAAAAATAAAATAAATAAATGTAAAGTAATATCGTTTTATTAAAAAATAAATGTAAAATAAATAAATGTAAATTAATATCGTTTTATAAAAAAAAAAAATAAAATAAATAAATGTAAAAGTAATATCGTTTTCAAAAAAAAATAATGTAAAGTAACATCGTTTTATAAAAAAAATAAATGTAAAATAAATAAATGTAAAAATAAATAGTAAAAGTATTTTTTATAAAAGTAAAAATAAATGTAAAATAAAAAATAAATGTAAAATAAATAAATGTAAAGTAATATCGTTTTATATAAAAAAGTAAAAATAAAATAAATAAATATAAAAAGTAATATCGTTTTATAAAAATAAATGTAAAATAAATAAATGTAAAAAGTAATATCATTTTATAAAAAAATAAAAATAAAATAAATAAATGTAAAGTAATATCGTTTTCTAAAATAAATAAATGTAAAGTAATATCGTTTCTATAAAAAAAAAAAAAATGCAAAATAAATTAGTGTAAATAATATCTTTTTATAAAAAAATAAATGTAAAGTAATATCGTTTTTGTAAAAAAGTTTTTCAATTTTTAGAGTGCTTTGTATATTTTTTTTATAGGAGAACTAGCTTTTGATAGGTTAATAGTTGTAACACATTTCTAATATATAAATCTTAAGAAAATTGGAAAATAAAATTAAAATACACTGCAAAAGGAACATTATTAAAAATTTGGCACATTTAAATAATGTTTATTTTTATTTTTTATCAGAACATTTACAACAATTTCAATTGTAAATTATTTTCATTCATTAGTAAATTATTTTCATTCATTCGTCATAGTCATTCATCTTTAAAATAATATGATTTTTTCATATGTTTTGAACGAACTCTACAAAATAATTTTTATTTGTTCATTATAATTTTATAATCCAATATTATATATATTATACAAAATGAAACTTACTAAATATCCTTTCAAACCTCCGTTAATGTGTTGTGGTGGCGGAGATGACCAATAGATGGCAGCACTAGTTTTACTTAAAATTTCAACATACAGATTGTCAGGCGGGGCTGAAGGCACTGAAAAAGTTTGACACAAATTTATTTAAAATTAAATTTCCTCATAAATTTTTTGTTTTAAAATTTTTATTGACAATAATTTTAAAAAATAAATAAAAAAATTAGAAAAGGCAAATATAGCAAGGATTAATACAATTGCAACAATTATATTAGATTTAGCAAATTGCTATTTCAATAATTGTACATCGTTGAAAATTACAATTCCCTTCAATGACTTAAAAAAGTTTGTTACTCTCTAAGAAAAAAAAAGTAATTTTGAAAATAAAAAAATCAATTTATGTAAATAAAATATTCTTTACAAAATAAAAATGTAATGGTATTAATATATTATTTATTTATATATTATAGTATTATATATTATTTATATTTATTATAGTATTAAATATTATTTATATAGTATTTGAATAATAGGTACGAGCATTTCCAGAAATTCATTAAAAATAGGAACTAACATGATTCTTTCTTCACTGTCATGTTTGATTTACTCAAATTTAGTTATAAAACTGAGGCAAAAAAAAAAAGGACTTTTTAAATAAGAAAATCTTAAAAAACATGAAAATGGGCAACTTTTTAATTTGAATTATTCCTAAACCAATTAAATGAGTCTTAATTAATGGTTATAATTCGTAAATTAAATATTTAAAAAAATTTAATGAGCATTCATTTTTTTTTTCTTTCGAATTGTCATAAATATGATCATATAATTTTTTTTTTATTAATTTAATTATTAATTACCATTATGGAAACTAGTTTGAATTATTTGTATATGAATATTTTAGTAGAGTAAAGCATTAAAAAAATTCCCAGATTTTATTAAATTGTAACAAACGAATAACAAATGAAAGGAATTTCTAAACAATCTCTTTTCACTCTTGCTAAGGTGATAGTTATTTCTTGCTCTTTGAGTTGTTTCTAAAAGGTTCGAGAAAGATCGACAAGCAATATTGTCAGTGTTTTGCCAAACTTTCAGCTGATATCACAATTTGTCTTCAACATTTTTTAACTTCCGTTTTGTATATTGCATAGTGTATTTTTTACAAAATAAAAAAAGCTCTCCCAGCGATTAAATCAAATAACAATTTAAACGCTGCACAATTATAAAAATTACTAATCAATTAAAAATAAGCATATATTTCGAACATGTTTTCGTGACAACAAAATTTAGCTAATATGGATATTTATATGCATTAGATTGTCTTCTAATTTTTCAATATTCTTGTATACTTTCATTAAGCATACAATTGTATACATGTACGAATATGTATTGCGTAAATACGCAAAGTGTGTTTATAATTGAATTTATATACATAAAAGCTTTTACCGTAAAATACAACCAATTTAATAGTTCATCAAATTTATTAAGATCAGTTGATCAAAGTGCATGATGTTTTTTCTGGTATTTCATGATAAAGTTGCAAATAGACATGGTGCTTGAAAATTAAACCTAAACAATAATTAACCTGTGCATATAAAAAATAAAATGGTATTAATGAATGAATTAAAATTCAAAAAATAAATAAGCTGAACCCGTGAGAAAAATAAAAAAAAGCAAATTACAGAAATACGTTTTAATCAAGTTAATATGCACACGAGCGGACAGTATACTTAACAAGTTGACAGAATTGAAAAACAGTAAAGAATTAGAAAATTGACCAAGAACAATATTTTGTAAATACTTATTCAGGAACAACATTATAATTGTTTTAAGATTGTGCAATATTGCTAAGAATCGTTCTGAATAATAAATCATTAAATTTAGTATTTAACAAATTTCTTACATTTCAGTTGTTTCTTAAGATTTAAAATGAATGGTGGGCAATACATTTATAGAAAGGAACTATCATGTTATAATTTAGAGAATAAATATAGTATGTCTTCCCATAACAAATTATAAAGCTGACGGGGAAAGCTCAAAATTGATAGATCCGCCTTTCAAAGAAGGGTTGACCCTTACGTTAAACTTTGATTTAACACGTTTTTTTTTCGCCCGTTAGACTTTGGAACCGATAATAGAGAGAGGAAGAAAGAGAAAAGGTAGTGTGCGGTGAGGAGTGAAGAGTTTCAGACAGTATGGAGGGTACAAAGAACGAACTTGCTAAAACGAACTGGATTTCGAAAATGATTTTAAAAATGCTTGTTTATATAATTTTTGTTTTGCCTGTTACATGTTGTAGTTGTGCAGTACTGCCTTTGCAATTTTTAATAAATATAACAGTTAAGCATCGATTTTTAATTTTGAGATGTAATTTAGTTAGTATCAATGAACAACACTGAATCAAGACCACCCGCATATTCGTCCTTAACTTTTACTAATACGCTTAAAACAGCTTTCATTGTATGTCTAAAAATTAAAAAAGAAAATTTTATAGAGGCAAAAAAAAAAAAAAAAAAAAAAAAAAAACATGACTCACCATCTTCCAAAGTCTGTGCGCTTTGTGAATTACTAGGTGGCCCTTCAACACTTTTATAAAAGGGTACCAAAAAGAACTCGTACTTGGTATACTTTGCGTAAGTCTGTGAGCACGTATGACGAGGCACCTCCATTCAGCACTGTCACCATGTTATATTTTTGAGAGCCAGAGTTCAAAATCCCGAAAACGAATATAGAATCCTTCCACGTGCTCTTCCGCACCCTGGATCTGGAAAACAAACTTTTAATGTAATATTTTGTTAAAATATCAAAGATCTCATCGAACATTCTTCAGAAGTGCTGTGCATGACTATATATATATATAATAATATATATGTAGTAGGCATTCATTTGTATACATCTATCAATAAATACATTAACAACCATTGGTGTTTATTCAATCAAAATCATTTGTAAGACCAATTAAAGTGAAGAAGTTTGGTTTTTTTTTAAATTGTGCTACATGCATTAGTTGCAACTAAGGATTGCAATATTGGTACCGGGATACCGAATACCGGATTTTTGAACCATTTGTACAATTTTGTAAAACCGGTATCCACAAGTTTAAATACCGTTTGTTCGGTATTTACTAGAAATTTAGAATTCTTATCTGTGAAAAAGAATTCTTATTTCTGAAAATTCTTATTCTATAACAAATTCTTGTTTTATTCTATTCTCCACAAACCTATCCACATTCAAAAGAATTCGGTACAGTTATCGAAGGTAATGATGACACTAATGTCGATAGTGAAAAGGAATTGTCTCTTGAACAAAAATTAGAATTTATGATAGCTAAAAAATTTCAAAAACTAAAATACAATACAGAAATCAGCTATATCCAAAACAATCAAACGAGAAATAGATTTATTTGAAGAGGAGGGATTTAGAGGTAAATTCTTGGGAAAAATATATCGCGCATTGCTAACAGTACCACCCACTTACGTGTTTTCGACAGCTGGTAATTTTTTGCACAAAATTACGTTTCAGGATTAATGATAGTACAATTGATGCATTATGTTTTTAAGATCACATTTCAAAATTTGTAATAGTACCACAAACTGAATAGTGATATTTATACATTTTTTTGTGATTTAAATAAAATAAGATGTTCCTCTACTTTTTGTGATTCATTATATACTGTTATAATTTATAAGTTGAAATTTTTTTTGTGATATTTACATTCTCTAATAAAACTGGCAAATAAAACAAAAAACACCTGTGTTTTCTTTCTTTTCTAAAATTTCTACTACCGGTATTAAAATCGGTATCCCGGTATTAAGATCTAAAAATACCGAATACCGGTATTGAACTTTTGGTCAGATATTGCAATCCCTAGTTGCAAACGGTTGGAAAAGGCAACGATTTTAACAAGGACAGATTGTAACCACCATACTGATACATAATACCATTTCCGGAAACTGTAAGTGTCACTTGTTCACGATATTCAAATGCAAGCAAATGTCAAATGAAGTTGCTAATAAGTTAAACATTTAACCAAAAGACACGCAATTGATTACTCAAGAGCTCTTGGCAAATATTAAAGATGAGTGGTTACTTCATTTGTATTTACACTAGTACTACAACGAAGACACTAATAATATGTCCGTCAACAAGGACAGATTGTAACGATCATGCTGATACATAATGGTATTTCGTAAACTACAAGTCTTGTCAGTTGTTTACGATATTTAAATATTAAGCAAATATCAAAGGAAGTTGTTAATGGTTAAACATTTAACCAAAGACAAGGCATTGATTACTCAAGTGACAACAGAAATATTAAAGGTGAGCTATCACTTCGTTTGTATTTACAGAAATATTATAAGGATACTATTGATATATCCTGACATTACCAGCGATTTTAGTAATTATATAATGGAGTGCATTTGTCTGCATACTCAATTCATCAAATGGTTTTTTGTCTTCCGACGCCGTCTGAATCGTGTGTCTATATTAATAGAGATTCATCAGCATAAACGCTATTGAAACACATGTCTATTGGACTATTGAGGAACAGAAAAAGATCACATAAATCTTATTTTGTTTGGACTATTGTAAATGAGCAAAAGGAGAAAATCACTATGCAAAGTTATAAAAAAAAATTGAACGATTAAATACAAGCATTAACATTCAAAATAATTAATTAAAATTAGAGCATTGACAGTTATAGTTAAGAAAACTTCTGATGCAAAATTTTGTGATATAATTGTTTCATTTGACTAGAGCCATTTTAAAGCTACTTTTAAGCTTTAAAACAGAACCTACGCTTATTAGGAAGGCGGCTTTAATATTTTAGCTGTTTGGTTTATAAAAAACAAGTATTCTCTTAATTATATCATTGTCTTCAATATTTTTTATTGCCATATAATTATTAAGTTTTCATGTTAAGAACCTTTATTTCTATTTAGCTTCAGAGGATAGTAAAAGAGAAATAGATATCGTGAGATAATGTATTCTCAACTTACGATGTGAAATTTTTTAAACTTTCGATTAATTTTTGCCGGACCTGAAGTATTATGTATGTTAATACACTTATTTTATTGGATTATATAATAAATGTTATTTTTTTTCATTTATAATTCTTATTATTTTGTTTTAATATTACTTTTTTTTTTGTATTTTGATAATGTATTTTTTAAAATGATTTAAAAAATGTGATAGAAGATATGCACGTGTGATTTTTATTTTATTTAGTTTATAATGTGTTACTAAATTTAAAAAATTATTGCTTGGAAATGGGATACTTATTTTAATTTTTTGGTATTATAAAATTATGAATTAATATATTAGTCTAACTAATTAGTAGCAATAAGGCATAATTTTGAATTACGGAATTTTGAATTAAAATTTTTAGATTCAAGTGTTTAAAATGCTAATCAAATAACTCAATTATTTATTTTTTACGACCATTAAAAAATACAAGGAAGTTGTTCAGATTTTGTGCTAAATTGATTTATTATTTCATCTCTTTGCTCTTCAACTTCCTCTAAAATTTATTTAAAAAAAAAATACCGCCAAATACCGCCAAGTAATTTATCAAAATAGAAATTTTTTCTTTTAAAAATAAATATAGCTAAATACATTTCAAAAATAATGGCTTTTTGATTCACTTTTTGTTATTTTTTTAACGATATTTTTTAAAAATAATCTAAGGGTGGGAAAAGTCTAAAATTTGTCTTTAATTAAATATTTTTACAATAAAAGCCTTAAAATTTAAAAACAAAAAAATTTGTTGGGATCTTTTTTAGAAAAGTACTTTTGCCAAATATTTTAATTCTCCTGATTTATTATTTAATCTCTTTCCTCTTCAATGTCCCTCTCAAATTTATTATTCCCAAATAATTTATATGTAAAAAAAAAAAAAAATCAATTTACCACTTGCAGCATTCCATTACCAACAATAACTGCTTATTTTCTTTCCATCTACATTTTAGCAAAGAGCTCTTTCAACGTGGGCAAAAAAAAAAAAAGAATCAATTTCCTTAATACCGCTCTTAGTACTTGTCCCTTTTATTGAACAATCCCAATTTCGTCCCATAAATCTCCAGACAAAAATAACTGGCCCCATTCGATAACATTCAATTTTTCATTCCCTTTATTAGACAATCCCACGTCCATAAATCTCCAGACAAAAGGGCCCCATTCGATATGAAGCAGAAGAATCGCAATCTAAAATCAAACAAATCTAAATCTAATCTAACCTAAAAACAAACAACCGAGTAATTAAAAAATAACATGAAGCAAAAATTGCTTTTGTGCGATATTTTTTCAATATAAATCTATGCGAAAAGTGTAAAATTTGCTTTAATTAAATGAGAAATTAAATACTTTTGTATACAGCCTTCAAGAAGTTGATCGATTATTTTAAAAGTACTTTTGTGCCAAATACTTTAATTCTCTTGATTTATTATTTCATATCTTTGCTCTTCAATGTCCCTCTGAAATCTATTATTCCCGAATCACTTCTATGTAAAAAAAAAAAAAAAAAATCAATTTACCACTTGCAGCATTCCATTACCAACAATAACTGCTTATTTTCCTTCCAACTTCATTTTAAAATAAATAACCACCGATTAATTAAAAAATAACATGGAGCAAAAATAAATTTTGTGTGATATTTTTAAAATAAATCTGTGGAAAAAGTCTAAAATTTTCTTTAATTAAATGAGAAATTAAATATATCTGAATAGAGTCGTCAAAAAGTTGTTGGGATCTTTTAAAGTAGTTTTTTAATTCTACTGATTTATTATTTCATCTATGTGTTTCTCAACTTCACTCTGAAATTTTATTATTTCCCAAATCATTTCTATGTAAAATCAATTTACCACTTGCAGCATTCCATTGCCAACAATAACTGCTTATTTTTCCTTCCATCTACATTTAGCAGGAGAGCTCTTTAACATGAGCAAAAAAAAGAATCAATTTCCTTAATACTGGCCCTTAGTACTTTGTCCCCTTTATTGAACAATCCACGTCCCATAAATCTCCAGACAAAGGGACCCCATTCGATACTTTCCATCTCTCACACGAAGCAGAAGAATCGCGTGCACTCGCACTTACCTTCCAGAACAATTTCACAGCCGTCGAGCTAATAGGCCTTATGTCTTTGCAGCTCGACGGCGATGTTGCTGAAAGCTGGATCCTGGCCTCCTCCAGGTCGTAGTCCGGAAGCATGTGGGCAGGAAGGCCTGCGAGGAAAGGGAATCGATTACCGATAGCACAGAAAAGGGAAGGCAGATCAATGGAGGAAGGCACACCCCCTACCCCCTACCTTTCATTCGACAAGAGGAAAAATTGTGAAAGTTTTCATATCGATTGGGGGACCCTTTCCCGAAGGCAACTTGAAACTAATTTGGATTTGGAATTGCCGTCGTATTTTGGGGCTTGAAGAGGGTCATCACCATTCTTTGTCGGCTCCTGCAGATCTCGGAAGACTCTTTTATGTTAAAGGATTCCCCGAAAAGAGGATCGTTTGAGATAAGGGTTGGGGTTTGTTGTCTGTTTAAAAATCGACACCACTTTTGTGGGTTCTTTTTTTTCTTTTTCTTTTTCTTGAAGCTTCCAGGAAATCTTATTTGTTATAATGTTTGTTTTCACGAGTGTAGTTTGGTTATTAATCTTTAAACTGGGTCTTGGGTGTCTTATGTCCAGGTCCTTGAGTGTCATGCCTGTCATAAAACCTGTCATGCTTGTCAGGTCTTGAAAGTTTAAAAAATGGTACTACCTGTCTGGACTTAGAATGGTCTATGCTTAATAATTGAGTAAATTAACAAAGATTTATAATTTATTTAATTAATCTAGACCCTGGAACCGGACACCACTTTTGTGGGGTTTGTTTCCCTTGAAGCACCCACGAAATCTTAAACTTTTGTTATAATATTTGTTTTTCACGAATGTAGTTTGGTTATTAAATCAATGGAACTGGGTCTTGGTTGTCATATGTTCAGGTCCTTGAGTGTCATGTCTGTCATAAAACCAGGTCTTGAAGTTATGGTACTGACTTTCTGGACATGGAAAGTCCATGCTTTATAATTAGTAAATTAATAAAGATTTATAATTTATTTAATTATTCTAGACCCTGGACCTGGACACCACTTTTGTGGAGTTTTTTTTTTTCTTGAAGCTTCTTATTGTAATAATCTTATTTAAATCTTATTATCTTATTGTTTTAATCTTATTGTTTAATACAGAAAATCTTATGTGTAATAATATTTGTTTTCACGAAAGTAGTTGGCTATTAATCTTTAAACTATGTCTTGGGTATCATATGTTGAAGTCCTTGAGTGTCATCTCTGTCATACAACCAGGTCTTCAAAGTTAATATTTTTAAAAAATGGCACTATCTGTCTAGACTTAGATTGGTCCATGTTTTATAATTACTAATTATAAAGCATGGACCACGGACTTTATATTATTTATATAACCATAATAGATTGATATCTGTTATGGTCACATTATCAATTACATTGTTAATAATTTGAGTAATTGTAAATATACCATTAAGTGACGGTATTAGCAGACAATGATAGTATTTTTCAAAATATGGCATCTGTTGGTTAATAAAATACTATGGTGGCAGAATGGTATATCATCGACGCATTAGTAAGATGGCATATTGCCATTATTTTACTATGTATGATACATCACTAGTATGAGGATGTAACATCATAACATGAGTGTATAAGGATATATTACAAGTAAGAAGATATAACATCATGACCTGGCAGTACAATGATATCATCAGTATGATACTATAGTATCATGATTTGACCGTATAATGATATCATCACGATATACCATTGAAATGATGAGAAAAATGGCATATTTTTGTGTAGTTATGATTTGAATATTTGAGGCTGCATCATATGAATACAAAATCGATGTAATAGTTAATATTCGATATGATGGTACATCACCATGATTGGATGATATAAGTAATTTGTTATTGATCTTACCATGCGTTTTGATGACTTTGCTGCTAGGACTCGGCAAGGAGAGACCATGGGAGTTCTCTGCTCTGACCAAAAACTGATAATGCGTGTCTGGTCGCAAGTTATGCACGACGTGGGACTCTGAAGCAACATGGTGGGCAGTCACAACCCAGCCGCTCTGCAGGTCACTGCTGTAGTACTCCACTAATAAATTAAACATAATAATATAAAAATTAGGTGGTTGGAAAGCTAATGATAAATGAACTTTGAGACTAAATAAGTTAGTTTGGTAGGGGCAAAAGTCATTGTTCTTTTATTATTGATAAATTTTCCAATATTATTTTTAATTAACTCGTCTTCGATGTTTCGAATTCAATACTTAATGCCATTTAAGTAAGGTTACTGAAAAATGTTCGTTGTATTTAGCCATATTATTCTTGTAGCGATTTTAACTCCATTGGTACTTGATTGTTTTTCACGGATATAAAAATGAACTCATTTCACTGAAAAAGGTATCTCCAGTGGCTGTATTTATGAATAAACTGAAGACTGCAAGAATCAACTTATTCTAGTTTTATGTAAATTGATTTATATAAGACTACTGTTTCTTTTAAAGGAACTTTCAATATAAAACACTTTGGATAGACAATCAAATATATGTCTCATTCTAGATGTTGCTGTCGACCAAGTGGGCTAAGATGGAAAATTGTTCTTTTCGTAAAAAAAATTTGCATAAAAGCAGCATTTCAAAAGGGTTTCTATGAGTTGAATTACATTTTCTCTTCTGAAATTTGGAATAGTTAATATTTTTACTTTAAAGTGGTAAAAAATAAATGAATCTCTTTATAAAAGTGACCGATGTAAGATTGTGTGCTTCAGACTTGTGTAGCACAACCATTAGTTCGCTTCATTTGTTTAGACCTAATTCTCTATTCATTTTAAATAAACAAATCATTCAATGAATGTAATATTGCACCTCTGTATCCGATGAGAGGCGAGATGCCCATGTTGGTGCTCCTCTGCCAGTGCAAGGTGACCGACGTCTCCGTGACGTTGACGGCGATCGGCTGACCTGGAGGCTTCGGGAACGTGGTGGGATCGGGTGCCCTGTGAAAAATGACGTTCGGGTTTCGAGGAGCTGAGGGCATAGGGAAAAGAAAGAGGAAAGCATTTAATATAATTCTCCATTTATTAATGGATTCTCAGAAAACTTAATGCAGTCTTCATTACATATGAAGCAAAATATGATTTAATATTTTGTCTACCAATTTTGTTAAGATACATTTGTAGTGAACAGGTTGGGCAACCAGATTGTAACTGGATGTAGTTGAGACAGAATACTTGAGGCACAGGTTTAAAAACTCACAGCTTTATTTTCACAAGCCCCATACACATGCAATGTTTAACACATTTAAAAAGGCATAGAATTATAGATTCGCGAAAGGATTCCTCTTCTAGGCCGGAAACCCGAAACTCGAATATGTTTAGGGTGCAATAAAAGAAATAAAATATACATCCTCTTCATGTGAGAGTCTATAGGCCAATTAATATGTAGATTTGCGTTTAATACGTTTCCTATCAGGGAGACAGACTGTAGCCCAACTAAAAGGTTCTGAGCGGGAGTGCATGATTAAATCGGGTGAGGTCTACTGACCCTTTCCCTGAACTCCACAAGGGGCGCTCTTGCCAGTGCGTAGGAGGAACCATGATTACAATTTGTATTTTTTCCTTTCTCGAGATTCTCACCGAGAGGAAGTACAGCGCAACTTGAGCTCCTGCTGAGACGTTTAGTTCATAGTCTCTCCTCTCGAGGAGGAAATATATTTAACGCAACCCTGTGTTATAGTTGGCCTACAGACTTTCACACGGAGAGGAAGTATCTTTCGCTCACCCTTTTATTTGCTGACCACCCCTTGTCTTTAAATGTTAATATATATTGTATGTTTCTAATTGTATGTGTGTGGTGTTTGTGTGTAAATAAAGCTGTGTGTTTCTCAACCTGTGCTTCAAGTATCTCACCCCAACCACATCCAGTTACAATCCACTTGTCCAATCTGTGCACTACAGATTTATTTATTATTTTTTTTTACTGAAAGATTTTGGAATAAAAATGATTAAGATTTTCGTGATTTTTTTTATTACCTAAATAAGATTAAAATATTTTTGTCATCTCTTAAAATAATACAAATATCGATCTTACAGTCTAAGCTTATATAACTACTTTTTAGGAAGAGTTCTATTCTGTAAGCACATAGCACTCATTTAAAGTACTAGTTTAGGCATAATTTTTGTCGACTTCTATTGAAAAGACGCAAGCATTAAAATTTATATTTTTATCCAAGTTTATTTACATTATGTTTTTATACTTCATTAATCATAATAAAATAATTGTGTGCTTGAAAATGAATCTATTAATTAATGAATCTACTTAAATGAATCTATTAATTAATGAATCTAATTAAATGAATCTATTAATTAATGAATCTAATTAAATGAATATATTAATTAATGAATCTAATTAAATGAATCTATTAATTAATGAATCTAATTAAAAGGAATCTATTAATTAATTTAACTTACATTCAACAGATAATGATGCACTCCAAGATGTTTCGCCACTTTCACTCGAAGCTGTGCAGGTGTAAATCCCAGAATCCGTGGATTGCAAAGCTGAAAAATAAATTGAATTAATAGTTTTCAAATGCGCTTTTGTTTTTTCTATATGATCGATAACTGAAAAGAGTTATACATGTGAAGAAACTGATAACATACTGAATATAGCAAAGGTTATATTTGCACCTGGTTCGTATGAATACCAATGAATATTCCAACTATAGATATAGACACTGAAACTTCCAATATCATCTTTCAAATACAAGTCAACCATTTTAAAATTAAAATTCCAATTTATATATCATCAATACAAATGTTTCATTAGAGATAAAAATTTCAAAAAAAAAAGGAAAGAAAAGTCTCCTTTTATTAATTAAAGAAATTTTATCCGTACGGTTTAAGTGCGTAAAAAAGGTTATCAGCCCATATATACTATATATCTAAAGTATGATTATAATTAAAGTCCCTCTTTCAAAATGTTGTAAAAAAAAGAACCACTCGTCAAAATGAATTTAAATTTGAAGATACTTGAAGAAGGAAGCGCTATGGTATCAGAAAAAAGTTCCAAAGTGTGTCAATAGATGGTACTGTAAGCAGCATACTATGCAAATTAAAAAACATGCATACGCACAACACATTGCAAACGCGGTGCGTGGCTTTCTCAAATTGCATCTGGAGCAGCTTGTCATGAGTCTCTCAATAAAGGGATCGCGCTCTGCTTGTGGCTCTTTTTTTACATGAACACCGATTGTGCGCTAGCAACTTTAAAGAAATTCGGTCATTTTAAAGGGCATGAAAAAGGCTGTGGTACGATGTCTGCCAAGTGTTTGCAGAAAATGATTAAGAAGTTCGAAGAGACAGGTTGTTTTGCAGTGAAAATCTGGAGGGGAAGAAATCAGTTGCTTCGACGTCAGTAGAAGTTGTGGCCACAGCATTACAAAAAGGGCCGAGCAGTGATGTGCAAACGTGTATTGCACAGGGAATTGTACTGCTATCCTACAAAATAACCCATGTTCAGGAGTTACTAATCTGCCAGTAAGACACACGTTTGCTCTAGAATTTCAGGCTCGTATGAAAGTGGACAATGATTGGCCAAGAAACATTTTTGTGGACAGATGAGGTCCATTTCTCTCTCAAGGCTTCGTCAATACGCAAAATTATAAGATATGAGCAGCGGAATTTCCATTCGCAATGCACCAGTACCGCCACATTCTGCAAAGACAACTGTGTGGTGCGGACAACACGTCTTGCACAAGTCTCGCGATAATTAACGAGTTTTGATTGCTCTTTTATGCGGCTTTTGGCCCAAGGACAATTAAAAACCGATTTTTTCCCATCCAATATGATACGACATTGCTGTGGTGGATGGGATTTCACTAACAATGTCATTACTTTTGAATGACTTGGAAGTCATTTTTAAGTCAAAAAACAGAAACAATCAAACGCATTGAACAGTACAGTTGATTTAATGTGCAACTCATTCCAAAGCCATTGTCATTTCGATTCAAAAATATCACTGGTAGTCTAATCAAATACACTCATGCCCATAAATTAAGGATAACTCATAATCACACAGAAATTGAACTCTAAAATAAAAATTTCACCTGTAGAATTATCACACACATCTTGAAGAAGAATATGCAAATTACAGGAAACCACCAGATGGCGCGGATAGTACGTCACAATGACGAGAGTGTAAGAGAGGGGTATATAAGGAATGGTTGCAAAGAAGTAAAATTGTTCACACGCGCTTTAAAAGCCTTTCAGTGCAATAACCGCATAGTTATGGCACAAAGGAAGCATTTGGATGATTTTTACGTGGTAGAATTATCGGACGACTGGAATATGGACGTACCCAGCTGGAAGTATCCGGAGGAACTTGGAATCGCCCAGAGTGTCATCTCCAGGCTTTGGCAACGATCCCAAGAGGATGGTAATGTGAGTAGATGTTTCAGGGTCGCCCCCGAGTTACAACGCCGAATGAGGACCGGTATTTAGCAGTTACTGCCAAAAGAAACAGACGGAGCACAGCATCAGACCTGTCTCTGTCAGCTCTCTTCAGCTACCGGTACGACAGTTTCAAAGCAGACCGTGTACAGAGCACATTGGCACATTGGTCATTGGGCACATTGGTCCATATGCTCCTAGGCCTGTCAGATGTGTTCCACTTACCGCAACTCACTGTCGCCTGCGATTAACCTGGAGTAGAGAGCATGCATTGTGGACCGCAACAGTGGTCTGGTGTGATGTTTTCCGACGAGTCCAGGTTAGTTTGCAGTCTGATTCTCGCCGGACTTTCATATGGAGAGCGCCAGGTACCCGTTACCACCAAGAGAACACCATTGAACGACACCGTTACGGTGGTGCAGGATGGCTCGTTTGGGGAGGAATTATTCTTGGTTCCAGAACTGACTTGCATGTTTAGAGTGTAACGATGACAGGCCAAATCTATCGGGATGTCATTCTGGAAAACATGTACGTTTTTCGGGGCGCCATGGGTGCTGAATTTCTGTTTATGGATGACAACGCCCGCCTTCACCGTGCAAACATTGTAGTCGAATGCCTTCAATTGGAGGATATCCAGCATATCACCGTATGGATTGGCCAGCATACTCACCGGACTTGAATCCAATAGAGCATGTGTGGGATATGCTTGGCCGACGAATTGCAGCCCGTCAACCCCCTCCCACCTGTCAACCGGAACTTCGGAGGGCATTGCTTGATGAGTGGTGTAATATTCCCCAAGATCAGGTTGATAATTTGATACTCAGCATGCCTAGGCGTTGTATGGCCTGTATTGCATCGTCCGGGAGACATACTCTATATTAACCATCATACTAACCATGTTATACTGTTTTTTGTAAATAGGTTCTTTTTTTTTTTTTTTTTTAAATTTGCTCAGGGAGTAAAAATCGCAATTTTAATTAATTATGTCAAACATATAGCATCTTTTTTGCTCTTTACCTTTGTTTAATAAATAACTTTACAAATAAGTCAAATTTGTTTTGCTTCTGTCTCTTTTTCTTTGCCTGAACTTCATTATCCTTAATTTATGGACATGAGTGTATCTTCAGTTCAAATGGGAACTCATTTTGAAGAGTGGTTCTTTTTTGACAGCATTTTGAAAGTGGAACTTCAATTCTAATCACCCTATATATATACGAACCAAATTTTTAAATACATTTTGTTTGGAGGTCATTAGATAACTAACAATCATAGTATAGCATAAACTTAGGTTCGTTATGTCCAAATTTAATCCTTTATTATTCTATTTTCAGGGGGTTTTCACTTTCTGTAGTAATTGCAGGTTTCTTTACATTTATATAAGTTAATTTTTTTACATTTATATTTAATTTTTTTACATTTATATAAGTTATTTTTTTACATTTATATAAGTTAATTTTTTTTTATCTTTTAATGTGATAAGAGGCAACATATCATTAAACACAATTTATTTACAAACTAAGATCAGGATATATTTCCTATCATAAAATATAGTAACATACCCTAAAAATGTTATTCCTTAGAATAAAATATTACAACCTTGCAAAAAACAACACAATAAAATTACAACACAGCAACCAAAAAGAATTTTTTTTTTTCCATTAAAGTGTCTTGTGGAATGTGAGATTCAAATTACCATCTATCTTGAGGGTTCCTGAATCTAGTACTTTGAAGCGGGGGTTGTTGGGGATGGGTCCGGAGTTGACGAGCCACCTGATAGAAGGGGTGGGCGTGCCAGATGCCTCGCACGGCAGCAGTACCTCGGTGCTCAATGGAAGGGTCTGATTGGCTGGCCCCAACAGAATGATGGGGGGAGGAAGATCTCCGACAGCTGGAATTGAAGATAAAAAAGTTTGAAAAACCTCAAATAAGGAATTTATTGAAACTTTTTATTTTCATTTATTGCACTAAAAATATGTGATGTACATGTTGATGCAGTTAAAATCGGATTCCCATTGTTTGCTGTTAAAATATTTTTAAATTTTAATTACATTAATGCAATAAATTTTGATAAGATTTTTTGAAATCGGTATAAAGAATATTTTTATTGAATAAAGTCTTACGAATGTCTGACTCGTGGCAGCTAGCTTGCAGTAGGTAGTCATGTTCAGATCCGAAGATGGGCGCATGTTTAAATCCTGGCTTTCAGAAACGAGGATTTATGATGATTGTATATAAGGTTATTGAATCTACAGTTAAGCAGCATTCACACCGCTTGAAGCGGCGACCAATCACCAAGTCACAGTGCCCGACTCCTACGACTTGTGATTGGTCGACGCTTCACGTCTCACAACTCAAGGCGCTGATGTGAAGCGGTTTTCGGCTGCCTGATAGAGTGTTTCAGGTTTTCTCCTTTACTACACACAAATATGGTGCAATTTTTCAAAAGGTTCTTCCGAAAAACAATGTCATATCTTCGAAATCCATCGGTGGTCTGTTCGTGATATACACAAGAGGTCCACTAATGTACAATAACAACGAAGAAAATTTTTAGAATGTGATGGACTAGAATTATTGTCTTTCGAACCAGATAGTAATTAAAAAAAAATATTTATATTTAATAACTTGTTATTCGAGCCAATATACATTTAATATTTTTTGTGCCAGTATATGAATTATTATATTAATGTTATTTAATATAATTTTTTATTTTATCAAAGGAATTCACTGTGCATTATGTGTATGATGTTTTGTTAAAATTATTTTTGAATCTTCACCGCAAATTATTTAATAAATTGCACTTTATTGTTTTCTGTTACCTGTAACTTCAAGATAAGCTTTGGCCATCGTGGAACCAACACCGGAAACAACTGAGCATGTGTAGTATCCCTTGTCTTCTTTCATAACACCCGAAATAATGAGCATGCCCTCCCTCGTCACAGAAAATCGACCGAAGGACCTCTCCGGGAACATCAGTACCTGAAATAACCGAGCAATAAATAATGTCTTTCATTCTACTTAGTTAATGATATCTAATCATAAATAATATTTTTCATTCAAATAGTCAATAATATCTTCAGAAATAATATCTTTCATTCTATTAATCTAGGTTTTTATGTTGTTGTTGTTTTTATTGAAACATAATCCATATAAATTTGGACACTTAAACAAACAGGAACATATAAATAAATCAAAATTGCAAAGGTAAAAGATCTAATTTCTTAATAAAAAGGCCTTAAAAAGTAAAAAGAAGTTAAATGCTTTAAGGATAAAAATTTAAAAGCTAGAAGTACCGTAATAAAAATTCATGTGATCAGAACATGCTTTCTCTAGCAGTTCAGTAAAGAGTACACAAACTACCATTCTATGAGTTGGAGTCCTGTATTATATATGAAGCAGAATATATATCTTTTAAATAAATGAAAGCTAATAAGCAACTTTTATCCAATAATGACTCAACGAAGAAGATTTAAACTTATTGATTAATCAGTTTATATATAGAAAAACAATGTGTTACGATAACACATGTAAAGAAAATGGAAAATTAAGAGTACATTTGTGTCCATGAACTAAATTGAGATTTTCTCTCTTAAAAAGAAAAAGGGACCACTGACCTGGTTTCCCTCTTTCGTCCAAAACACCGAGGGTGGAGGATTGCCGGTTGCGGAGCACTCGAATTTCGCGATTCCATTCAGGCCAACCCTCTGGTCCCGAGGCGTTTTGAGAAAGACGGGGCGGGCTGAGCGATGAAAACAAAATACAATAAATAATTGGTATAAGCTTTCAAGGTTGGTAAATACCTCCATTTAAACCGTTTTCTATCAGTTCACTCATCAGAGCTTCAATGTTAACAACATTAAATGAAAAAAAAAAAAAATCACAGTGATTGGAATGCTGGGTAGGAAACGAAACCTTCTAATAAATAAACTCCTTCGGCGCCATGCGGACCAGGTGTCTATCATCGCGAGCTGACGTCACATTTCGGAGTCCACTCCCGGATTTCCGAGTTGTCCGACACTCGTCCGTCCACTGCTTCCAAAGACACATCACTGTGCTGCTGTTACGCTGCACACGAGCGGCTACTGCACGATAAGACAATCCAGCTTCACGAAGGCCGATGATTCACCCCGTTCAAACTCTGTAAGTTGTTCAAATCTCGCTCTCTTTCGTCGAAGAGGCATAAGTAACGATTGAGCTAACGTTTACCACTAGCAGATAACCACCGGTAACCATACACGCCTCGCTACAGCCGTCTATTTATTCGGATCCATCCGCCGTTCAGAGGGCGCTGCTCAGCATACGCATGCGCTACGGATTTGAAATTCTAATCATTTGCATATCATGCGCTAATTTGCATTTCCTGAAAATTTCAGCTCACTCGCGTAAGTCCTTCATGGTGTTGCAATTTTCACAAACATGAGTTTAAATTATTGAAAAGGTAATTAATTCATAATCAAAAATTACTTTGGGTTTTGCTATTTTCAAATGCCGGTATTATTACTTGAAATCACTTTGCTTGTGGAAGAATAAATCTGTAGCAGATTCAGCGTTACTCGATGTGCATCACGAGGAGCCTGCTACTCTTTATTTACATTGTTACCATAAATTGGAACACCTCGGAGGGTGACATCTGAGGGATTTGCATAGATATTTTAGGATATTTAGGATGTCTTAGGGATTTGCTGAGGGATATTTTACTAGGAACAAAATCTATTGAAGAATTATTTTAAAAATCCTACAAAAATCGTTGTACATTAGTTTTAATAATTCTGATAATATTAATAATTTTTATTTCTGTATTTTTTTCTGTGTATTTTCATTGACTTATAATTATAACAATTATATTATTATTATATTTGAGGTCGTTAAATTCTTTTGGTTAAAACATTACTTATATTTATAAGTAAAACACTATGCTCATAAAAATATCCTTTTCTATGATTATATTAATATAATTAACTTAAAAATAACGTTTTTAATGAATATTATATTAAATATTATAAATACATACACATGTTTTTGTAAGTTTAATGCTTTTCTTTTTACTGTCTTACTGAATTTCTGCTGATATAAATAATAAAACGCATACGAGCAAGGCTTCTTTTATCTGAAGGTGTTAATACGTCATCACCAAAAAATTACTTTTAATTATTTTCTACTATTATTTTGAGAAGAAATTGATTAAATAAATATCTTTTCAAACTTATCATAACATTTAACACATTATATTCACTAGATTCCTTGGTATAAAATTTTAAACAAACCTATAAATTTGCTATCATTAGGAAACTGATCTTTAGAGACTTAGTCAATTACAACTTTACCGAAAATTGGATTAGAGTTACCTCAGAAAAAAAGAGTTACTGGCCATTGTTACGATAAAAATGCTTTGTCAGTAAGCTTTACCGTCAAATAAAAGAAATAATCCTAAGATTAAAATTTCCGAAACTGATATATCCACTTGTGTGCGATAACTGATGTCTTTTTTTTTTTGTTTTTTTTGTAACTTATTTGCATCTTAAGAATGAATAAAAAAATAATATCTCTATCTCCATTTTTGTACGTCATTAAATAATTTTTTTTTTTACTTTGTATAAATATATAAAAATTCATTAAATAAACAATAAATTTAATATTAACTTTCAATAACATGTTAATTTTTTTTCTTTTCATTTTCAGCTTCATTAAATATATTTTATTTTTATGATTTACTAATTACTATGCATTAATACATATGTAATTATATTTTCCACTAAATACTTACCTTAGAAATAAATAATAACTAACAGATATAAAATTTGTAAACCTCAAATAAACTTATAAACACTAAATGAATAAGTGAATAAAATATGTCAAGAATTTTATATTAATATCAGAAACAAATAATAATTGGAAATGAATTGAACATATCACAAAAAGGAGCAAATACAAAACAAGAGAATTTTAACTTTAATTATTTAAAAGTATTCAAATAAAATATTTCAAGAACATAATATGACTATCAAAAATAAGTAGCATTTTGACATAAACCAAAAAAGATTTCAAAGGAGCAAATACAATGCAAGAGAATTTTAATGTTAATTTAAATAACTAACGTTAAAATTCTCTTGCTTTGTATTTGTTCCTTTGAATTTTTTTAAGTAAAATTTAAGTAAAATATTTCAAGACATAATATCACTATCAAAAATAGCATTTTGGCATAAATCGAAAAAGATCTCAAAGGGGCAAATACAATGCAAGAGAATTTTTAACGTTAATTATTTAAAAGTATTCAAATAAAATATTTCAAGAACATAATATGACCATCAAAAATAAGTATCATTTTTGACACAAACCGAAAAGATTTTAAAATGTCAAAGACAAAGTAATTGAACTTTTAACAGTAATTATTTAATCTGTAGAAAGATACATAATAAAACAACAAACAAAAAAAAAAAAAAAAAAGGCATGTCAAGTAAAAATATTTCTACAAAGCACATATCTTATCAACAAGTAAAGATTAATCCGAGACAAAAGACTTCAAAAGGGCAAAAACTTTCTACCACAATGAACAGTCAAAGTCACAGAGGCCGATATGATGCCGACAGGATTTTCTGCCTCGCAAATATACATTCCTTCATCGGATGGCAGCACGTCTTTTATCAGGAGGCTTTTTATCCTCTTGGATTTGGGCCCTGAACGATAACAGTTTTCGCCAATCATTTCACACCCGACATTTTCCTTATCGGGCAGATTGGGAATCGAATGCCTTTGCTCTTGAATATTTAATTAAGCGCTTATTCATCAAAAGGCTCCGAAGTAATTAAGTTTTCGCACCAGGGACAAAACATGGACTTGCGCTATAAACAACTCATTTCCCACGGCTTATTGGATATCCCATTCAATGCGTTTTTAACTAATCAGTTGGCGCAATCTTGTTGGCTTACTTCGAGAATAATTTATTTCCAGCCCCGAAGATGTTAAGCTTTTGTGGAACCATTTCTAAAGAGATAATTTTTGATTAGATACACATAAATTTAAGAACACCTTCAATCAAAATAATGGTGGACTTAAAAGGGCTTCCATTAATAATGTAGCGGTTAACATATTTCGTCTTAAGTCTTTAGACGATAATTGCTTTTTTTTTTTTTTTTTTTTTTTTGGAGAAACCGAAGGTGCATTTGTCTAAATACTTTCCAAACGAATCATGATGGGTTAACCTGGTCTCTTAAAGAAAGAATTTGTTCAGCTTTGCTGTAACAGCTCGTTTCTGTAAGTACGTGCTCTCTTCATGGAAGTTGCCGTTATCCTATTATCTACCCTATCTTGAGGCACGTGCTTAATTTTTTACCAGGGTCTCTCTGTAAAAGATTGGTAGCTTTCCACTCTTTTTACAGTTCTTTATTCTTGTTCTGACGCCTGCAAAAGAAGTATTGCTGACCAAAGAGTTATTTGGCAGAGAGCAAGATGTCTTTTTGTTGATTTCAATCAAAAATCTGATTGGGATTAAAGAATATTTAATAAAAACTGGGTTTTAAAATATTTCACTCTGTTCTGGATTATAGATTATCTAATAAAAACTGGGTTTTAAAATATTTCTGTCTGTTCTGGATTATAGATTATCTAATAAAAACTGGGTTTTAAAATATTTCTGTCCGGTTGGGATTGCAGATTATCTAATAAAACTGGTTTTAAAATATTTCTCTGTTTGGGATTAAAGAATATTTAATTAAAAACTGGGTTTTAAAATATTTTTCTCTGTTTGGGATTAAAGAATATTTAATTAAAACTGGGTTTTAAAATATTTCTTTCTGTTTGGGATTAAAAGATTATCTAATAGAAACTGGATTTCTTAAAATATTTCTCTCTGTTCTGATTAAAGAATATTTAATTAAAACTGGGTTTTAAAATATTTTCTGTTTGGGATTAAGGATTATCTAATAAAAATTGGATTTAAAATATTTCTTTCTGTTTGGGATTAAAGATTATCTAAAAACTGGGTTTTAAAATATTTCCTCTCTGTTCTGGATTAAAGAATATTTAATTAAAATTGGGTTTTAAAATATTTTCTCTGTTTGGGATTAAAGATTATCTAATAAAAACTGGGTTTTAAAATATTTCTGTCTGGTTGGGATTAAAGATTATCTAGAAACTGGGTTTTAAAATATATTTCTCTGTTCTGGATTAAAGAATATTTAATTAAAACTGGGTTTTAAAATATTTTCTCTGTTTGAGATTACAGATTATCTAATAAAAACTGGGTTTTAAAATATTTCTTTCTGTTTGGGATTAAAGATTATCTAATAGAAACTGATTTTTAAATATTTCTCTGTTTTGATTGAATATTTAATTAAAACTGGGTTTTAAAAATATTTTCTCTGTTTGGGATTAAAGATTATCTAATAAAAACTGATTTTAAAATGATTTCTTTCTGTTTGGGATTAAAGATTATCTAATAGAAACTGGATTTTAAAATATTTCTCTCTGTTCTGGATTAAAGAATATTTAATTAAAACTGGGTTTTAAAATATTTTCTCTGCTTGGGATTAAAGATTATCTAATAAAAACAGGATTTTAAAATATTTGTTTTATATATTTCTTTCTGTTTGATAAAAGATTATCGTATAAAAACTGGGTTATAAAGTATTTGTTTAAATATTTGTCATAAGATATAAATAAACCCTTGAATTTTAGTCATTTAAAAAGTTTTTTAAATAATCTAATATAAATTGTAGCAATAGAGATTAAAACTATATGTCTATATTGTGAGCGCAATAGATATCATTACTATTTTATGATCATTATAGGATCTCAATAATACTAAGATCTCTAAAGAAACAGGTAATGAATTTTAGATAGTTTTTTATAAACTGATAGATTTTTATGTGAGTCATGAGGATTTACAGCCCTAATATCAAGAAATATATTCTTCATAATATGGTTTTATGTAAGTACTAAAAATTTATTTAACAATAATAATTCTTTTATAAAAAAATGATCTTGAACGAACGTTTATTTGTTCATCATTAGTAACTAATTGTTATTATAAAATTAACATTGGTAATTAATTATTATTTGTAGTAGAAGTATGGATTATTATTATTATTATTCATTAGTAATTAAATTAGTGTGAAGGTTTGTGATGATGAAGAGTTGAATAGAGAATGAGAATGCCTGTGTGGTAGTAAAAGAAATTAATATTTAAACTGCAGTATATTTTAAAAGGTTTATGAAGTTTAGCTTGTGAAACAATAAAAAAAAAAAAAAAATTGACAAGAAGAAAACTATTATTTTTTGGATAATTTCTAAGAGATCTTTTCTATTATCAAAAGGATTAATTTAGCATAAATTCCAGCTAAAATAGGTGAGAAGGTTGTAGAAAAGAACTTATTCTTTTAAGAAAAACACGCTAAAAAATTATAAGAGGTCCTAGTGCCAACAAACATTCTCTTTAAAGAGATTATCAGAATATGATAGAATATTATAATAAAAATATGGAAAGTATAATGAGCGTTATTTCTCAAATTTATTGATTTCTGAAAATCATTTAATTAATATATAAAAAATGGATGATCATAAATGACATCGCCGCTGATACTTTGCTGTCGTAAGACATGGAGAAAAATGGGAATCAAAGGATGCATTGGCAGTAAG
>BPLR01017705.1:0-40711 GCA_021605095.1 Caerostris extrusa | reverse complement strand
ATAGGATTTGTTGGAGATTGCTTGCTTCATTTCTTCGTTGCTTCGACCAGGCTGCTTCATTTGTGGTGTCCGTTGCATCACCTCACGATTTTGCTGCCCTAATTCCGGGTCCGCTTCCTGTACGAGATTTTGTTGCATTTCAATGTTTTCATGTCTTTGGTCTGGTCTCTCCTGCTGCCTTTGTAAAACCGTAATCCTTTCCCAAAATCTGAGCATTCCAGGACGAATTCTATCTCTTCTCAGGTAAAGAATCACCTAAAAACGGGATTTAAATCTACAAATTTAAAAGTGATAATTTTATGAAAATAAATCCAATTTATTACATCCAAATTTTTTTGCATGTATATTTTTCTGAAGAAAAGTATAGAATTATTTATATAATTAGCTATAAACTTTATATAAACCAGAAATACTTAACCTATAATTTGACCTAAACCCAGTTATTTGTCAGACCAGCGATTCTGGATCAGGATTGGATTCTTGGAAAATTTGGATACTTTGAATCTAGACAAGTATCCAATCCATTAGATAACTAGATTGGATCCTTTTTGATATTTTATACTGGATTTGGGTTTCGGTTTATCGCTCTACGGTCATTTTGTGCACACTTTGGTCTAATTAGACCAGTACTGGATTTGGATTGATGGCAATGAAAATTAAATAAAAACTTGGAAGAAAATCCTATACTATAGTAAACACAGGTTTCACATGTACATACACTATGCCCATGTTTAACCACAGAAACCATATATTGCATCTGAAACCATTTTTTCATCAAATTTATACCAAACTGTTTTTAAGAGTCCAAAATGCGTAGAAACAGAGGTGCTAATGTAGATGCCAACCATATGTTTGCTCTGTCCAAGGACATGCACAGAATATGCAAGAAATTATATTCAGAGAAAGAGAAACTTAATTATAAACCAGACATTGTCAAATTGAAAGATCCGGATATGCTTTGGATGACGTGAATGTATAATTTCAAAAATTTAGAGCTAATAAACAGAAATAGAAATTATGACAGTTGCCCTACTGCAAGAAAAATATCGAGATGGGCACTTCAGTCACTCCAAGACTGAATCTGACAAGAAACCATTGGTTTGACATCGAGTGAAAAGAGGCCCTCTAAAACCAAAACAGGGTTAATGGAATGGCGATAAAGAAACTAGAAATTATAAAGAAAAATATAAAAGATGAGAAAAGTTGAAAAGAAGCTACATAGGAAAAAGAAAAGAGCAAGCGGAATAGCTCTGTAAATCCTGAATAACCAGAAGGAACGCAGGAGGTTCTATAAGCTGGCAAAAGTATAATACAAGAATTCAATACAAGAACTATCGAATTTTGTTGCAAGAATGGAGAACTTGTGGGTGGACCCAGGGAGGTTTTGAATGCAAGAATATTCTATTTTCAGGATTTGCTTGAAGAAACGAAACTGGCGATTCCTTTGTAATCTTGGAAGAACCTAATATTCACCTGTATGCGCGAAATCGCTCCTTACGTCTTAAGACGAAATTGTGAAAATGTTGGCTATCAAGAAAAACTTGGTGCCATCTTATCTGCCAACTTCAACTGCATACCTTCAGAACTACTGAAGATAGACAAATACGAGTTTATCAAGGCATACGATTATGATTAATACCTGTATTATAGAGAAATCTATTGAATGGGACAAAGTAACCTTCAGCCCCATTTTTAAAAGGCCAGCTTGATTGCCATAACTATGTAGATTCAGATCTCAAAGATCTACCACAGACAAAGTTTGTGTGTTAAGGCAAATACTCAAAAACCTGAAGAATATAGTATCAAAACTCAACTAGAATTCAAGCAGGCGTACAGGAGAGTATAAAGAGAATTCTTTGACGTAATGACAATTTAGAATCCTCATCCTACTTATTAACTCAACTAGAGCTACACTTGGCAAAATGAGATGTAGGATTAAAATTCAAGAACTTTCTGAACATTTAACAGAAAGTTGCCTACGTAAATTATATTCCCTTGCTTTTTATGCATTTCAGCTCTAGAGAAATGGATTAGACCATAGAGATACTTTGTTGAACAGGTCACTGAAAATACAATATCTGAGAAAGTCATTAAGGACAGTAATCGAGGCTATTAGATCTTCTGCCACAAACGTAGTACTCAGTCAATGAGGATGAAGCTAATTTCATGGAAATCTTGCTTCCTACAGTAAATTATTGCAACCCATTGCTTTTTAATGGTTACATCTTAGGAAAAAGGTTGATGAATTTAAATACCTTGGCATTATGATGACAATAAACTAAGAAGAAATTGATAATCGAATTAAAATGGCTAATGAACGCGAAGACAACCGAGATCTAATCTTGTCAGTCTCAAAACAAAATTCAGAATACACAAGACACTTATATAACCTTGTTTACTTTATGCAAGTGAAACATGGATTTTAAACAAAGACATACAATGCTCATTGCACACGTTTGAGAGGAAACTCCTCAGAGCAGTCTTTCGTCCAGTACAGGAAGACAACCACAAGTCCTCTATACTAATAGATAGATGGCTGAGCCATGTCTGGAGAAAATTAAGAAACTCCCACCAAGACCTTGACATCCAGAAAACAGATCCGAACTAAAAGACCAACTAAATGGTTAGATGACATTAAAACCCCAAATAGTTTGAAATTTAAGGAACGGAAAGAAGTCCATGTAGATAAAAATCGGAAAGAGCTTGTGGTTGAGGCAGCCATGGCCTGTAAGGGACTGTTGAGATTGTGAAGAACACCGAATTTTAATCAAATTATATTTGACAAAAACGATAAAAATTGCAATTCGTCCATTTTTTGCCTTTTGGAAGCTAATTTTGGAAATTCTGTCTCCTTTAAACAAGATTCAACTTGAAAGCACCAAATATTTAATTTTTGGACGTGAGCATAGTCTGTTTTGGTTGAGGATCGACCAGAGGGCTCTTCGTCTCCAACGCATTCCATGCCTTCTTTGAACTGTTTACACCACTTGTAAACATTTCTTTCCGATATAGGAATGCTCACCGAATGCCTTCTGCAACATTCTATACGTTTCCGCATACAAAATTGAATGCAAGGTCTTTGTTCAATTAATTCAGACACTTCAAAGTTTCGTCTCACAAAGCCAAACGTAACTCAAGCACTAATGAATATTTTAACGTGAAATTTCATACAGACGTCAAGGACAATGCCAGCAACTTAAAAGAAAAAAAAAATTGACATTCCATAAGCCCCGGGAACCATAAATTGGTCTCATGTTTTGGACACAGTAGCATGTCTTATTTGTTATAAAGTCCATGGATCATGAATGGATTAAGGACTAGCGAGGTACCAGTGCAGCATGAAAATTATACAATGTTACAAATCTTCATAAATTCGAATTTAAGTAAACCAAGATACTTGCCACACATAGGACTAAACACGCAGCAACTCCGGTGCACACTGCAGCAATAATGTTGTGCTCTACGTAAAGTGTGCTGGTATTTTCATACAGGAAGTGATTGAAAAAAAGCCACACGACTATCGCAATGGAAACCCCCAGAAAACAAATCAGATATAGTTTCATTTTGCCTTCGGGATCCTGTAAAATAAATGCCTGCAGTTAAAAAGGATAATGTGATAACAATAAATATCTCTTTGCAATTTTCGGTGGCCTAATGGCCACCGAAAATTGCAAACTGGCTAGCGCTCAGGCAGTTGGAACTGAAGGCTTCAGGTGCGAATCCTGGCGGTAGCATGGATGTTTGTTGTTGTTGGTGGTTCGGAATCCACATTGAATTGTAGGTCCCGGTCTGCTCAGCCTAAAGTGTGCACAAGATGACCGTAGAGCGACACACCAAACCTTTGCAATTTTCATTATGATTTGGCTTTTTAACTATAAGCGTGCAAATACAACTTGACTTGCAGATGTGCAATTTAACAAAGTTTTCTTTACTTACGATACAATAAGCAAAGAAAACAACTCGTGTGAAAGATGTTTGACGCTCTACGGTCATTTTGTGCACACTTTAGACTGGCACCTACAGTTTAAGGTGAATTCCAAACCACTACTACAACAAAACATCACATCAATGTACCTATTTGGGAATGATGTTGGTGAGAAGTCTGAAAAGGGTCTGCCGCTCTGCGGTCATACGAGACCGGGACCTATGGCTATAAGTAGATTCCAAATGACTACAAACATTCAGGAGACCGCCGAGATTCGAACCCGATACCTGCGGTACCTAGAGCGCTAGTCACTCATCCATTAGCCCCCCACTGCTAAATCATCTTTTTAGTTATATAAAGATGCATATGAAGGTGAAAATTTACAAAAAAGAGTTATTAACCTAAAGAAAAAAAAAATGCCCGTTTGTTACAGTGTACAGAAAATTAAAATGCAGAGGTATGCATGAATTTTATTAATAGAAATATAATTTAATAGCATTGAAAAATCCGTTTCCTTTCTATAGATATAAATTCTATAGAAGCCAATCTTTCTTTATTTTGATCACCTCACCGACTCACGCCAACTTATTTCGAGTAAGTAGGCTATTAAAGTTATATTTGTTTTCGAGAAATGAACACGAATAAATCATATGCTTCCTATTTTGTACCACAAAAGTAACAAATACGCGCATTGACCATTTTGAAAATTAGCACGATCTGATCAAAACTGGGTTAGAATCTCTATAGCAAGGATTTATGTTGTCTGCCAACCTGGACATCTCTTAGCCGCATAGGATTGTTTTTTTTTTGTCTTTACCATATGCAATCCATTCCTTCAAATTTTCTCACCTTCATATGTTGCAATGTAAACCTACCTCCTAGCGGTGCAGTCTGAGCAACGTGGCGTCTTATTAACCCTTCTATACGGTTAAGTGGTCCACAGTTTTTGCATGAGCTCTCTGCCTATCCCAACCGCCGTTAAGTTCACCAAAGCAAAGGAAGGCTGGTGTCTTGTACCAATAAAAAAAAGTGATGTAATGAATATGTACATCGCATTAGAATTTTTGATATGCTAAATCGCAAAGAATGCAGTTTGGCTCAACTCATTTCCATCATTGCTTGGCACTTCATGGCAATTAAGAGACGGCGAGATACTGGCAAGCTGGAGCACTCTTAAAGCAATAACTTCGGTCAATTTTGTTGAACTTTTTTTGTGTGCATGTTCTTCTTTATTTTGTATTTTTACCTTTAAATTGGAAGTAAAAAACTCCACCTTCGTAGTATACAAGCCGACGTGCTAAAATGTCACTCAAGATTTCATATATTTTTTGGATTAAGCTCGGATAAGTTACATTTCCTTGAAACATTTAGTTGAATCTTGCCGAGACTTTTCATTGATTTCTTGATCACTGCCGTAGCACATAAGTGAAGTGACAATATAAGTAACACATAACAATAGGAAAAAGAACACGTAAAGCCAGATTCTACGCCAACACTCTTTCTTACTAAAAATTTTCAACCTTCCTTTACGGGGACATATTTAGATATTCCACATTATGCATAGCTGGAATGATTGGTTTGTCGCACTACTATAATCCTGTGCACACGAGGGCTAAACAGACCGGGACCTACAGTAACAAGTGGATTCCGAACCACCAATAAACATCCATGCCACCGCCGTGATTCCAATTTGAATCCTGTTGTACCAATAGCCAGAGCGCTAACCACTTCCTCGCTAATATAGCTGGAGTGTGATGAACATTTCAAACTGGACATGGTAACGCTAGAATCAAGAACAGGTTGCCCAAACTATGCTCTACCCGTAAGCGTTATTATATCGTTGCATTTCCCCCTAATTTGTAATAAATCGTAAAGCCTTGAACGAGATATCATTTAATTGATTATCTAATTTTAGTTAATGGCAGATTATATTCTAATTTTAAGTTTATCTATGAAAAACTAAATGAAAATATCATGACCAATTATACTAAAATTGACGAGACAGGGAGAAAAAAAAGTACGCCAGTTATTTACATATCATTGTTTTAAACATATGGCAGTTATGTTGATAAAACAGTAACATAAAACATTTTCTTCTAATGAGGGATTATCAATCTGAAATACTTACCCAATCGCGCATTGGAACACGGTAGTGGGGTGCACGCTGTACTGCAGCCTGATATGAAAATGCATGTTCCATGCTTTCTTAATTTCAAAACAATATAGATGTAAATACTTCCACAACTTCCTTGACTTTGTAAGAACCAAATTTCAACATATCTATTTTATAGGAATCTTTATATTTGTTATTGTTGCCAATAAGTCAAAGTGTAAAAATTTTAGTGAAACTTCGCTTGTTATCGTTCAACTGCCTCTTTTTTTCCTAATGCAGCTGACAAACCCTTAGACAGTTGTACGTGATGCCGTAAGGCAATCGCTGCACCGACGTTACTCATTTTGCATTACTCAGCAGGTATTAACTTGAAGATAAGCTACAGACGCAGAGTAACAATATCGCCACATTGCTCTACGATCTTATTAGACAGGGACCTACGATTTAAAGTGGATTCTAAACCACTACAAGCATCCATGGCACCGCCAGGGACTCGAAACCAAAACCAAGCGCCAGAGCGCCAGCCACTTAGCCATTCAGGCCCGTATTATAAACATTGAACAAAGTATTTTTTTAATTTGTTTGAATATTTGATTCATCTATAGTAAACTAGAAGAATTTAAAAAATGAAAATATCACTACCACAAATTAAAATTGCCGTACTTATTTTCGTTATAACTCAACAGAGCCTTGCAAATGTCTGTGGAAAGCAACGTTAGGTTTTTGACTGATAGTTGAGTTCGACACTCGACAACGGAAGTTCAAAGTTCAGATATGCTTGGATTCGATATCCACAATCCTAACATTTTACAGGGTTCGAACAGGAAAGTGAATGCGACTTTTCAATGCGATTATGATCTTTGTTCCAGTTTGGAGTTGTATATTGTGAGTGTACTTCTTAGTATGCCCTGGATAAAATTGAAACTTCTATTCATCTACAACCCCAGATACTAATGAAATCCAATTAAGTTGTTGTAGTTGTTACTTATCCCGCTTGGTAGATATCAATCTCGACCAAGCCCTCGAACACGTATGGACTCAGGGTTGAAGGGGAAGGAAGCAGCTTCTGTTGCGCAGGAGCATCTGTAGGTAGAAGTCTGACTTTTGCTCCATGATGCTCTACAGTCATGTGAGACCAGGACCTACGGCTTAAAGTGGATTCCGGACCACTAAAAACATCCATGGCACCCCGGGACTCGACCCCAAAACCTACGGAACCGAGAGCCAGATCGCTAGCCACTCGGCCATCAATTCCCCGACAACTGCATCTTTCCTGTAATATATTTATAAATCAACAGGTACTAGCAATTGTCAGCGGAATCAACGTTAGGTTTCTTAACTGGCAATAGAGTTCGACATTCGACAACTGAAGTTCAAAGTTAAGGTATGTTTGGATTCGATATCCGCAATCCTAAGATTGTACTATGTTCGAATAGGAAAGTGAAAAATAAAAGGGTACTACAAATGCGATGCATATGAACTATGTTTCAAATTGCAGTGATATAATGTGAATGTACTCCTTATGACGCCGTAGATAAGTTAAAACTTTTACTCATTGGAAATCATGGAAACTATTGAAATCCGATTCAATTCACTGCATTAGTAAACACCAACAATTAGATGCAACGGTAATCCAATGTGAAAGTAATCCATCCAGATGCAATAGTAATTCAGTAATCTAATGCAGTAGTGATCTATCCAGATGCAATAGTAATTCAGTAATCTAATGCAGTAGAGATCTATCCAGATGCAATAGTAATCCGTTTTTGTTATAATGCCAAATGGCCAGCTTTCGGTAGTTGAGGATGGCACACATTTTTGCCATGAATTTCAATACATCTGCCGCTGCAAGAGTAAGTAAATCCTGTTCAAGTGTCCAACATTAGAAAACATCAGTAATTTAGCTGCAATAGTATACCAGTTCGGATTCGATGGCTTGGGATGATTGCAAGATGGTTAGGGTTCAATATTTGATGATAGCTTGGGCTAAAGTCTCTTTTCAGTTAGCCATAATTACTGATCCATTAAAGCTAAAAATTGCGTCTTTAAAAATTATTTTCTAGAGTTCAGTTCATAAAATGAGTTATACTTAGAATTATCAAAAAATATCTAGAAAGGGGGGAGTGTTTAAAGTGTCCCATGTCCTTTTCCTCTAATGCAAAAGTTATCCTGGCAGTCATAGTATTTTTTTTTTTTACTAAGGGTATAAAGTAGTAGAGGATCGCCTTTATTGCTACTACTACGACACCGCATCACTGTGCTTAGAGCTGAGTTGTCCCTTTACAGTTTGGGAATGATGTGGGTGAGAAGAGTGATTGGTCTTTGCGACGCTGTACGGTCATATGAGACCGGGTTAAAGTAGATTCGAACCACTACAAACACTGATACCTACAGGATTCGAACCCGATACCTGTGGAACCAAATGCCAGAGCGCTAGTCACTCGGCCGTCAAGCCCCCACCTCTACTACTGCTAAATCATCTGTAGTTGTTTTGAGTAAAGCCAGAGCACGTTTGAGGGTGAAGGGGTTCTTTGTTGTGTTCTCAGACGTGTCTCTATGTTGGTGCCAGTAATGGCTGTGTGTTGATTAAAAGGAGAAATGCCAGTGATTTAAACATATATAGTCTAGAACAGCTAAAATAAATATCAAAAATAGCAACAACAAAAATATAGAACTATAAAATATCCAGAAGTTTGATTTGTGGAATACGGTCATATGGAATTTCATTTTTTTTTCTTTAGGTTTTTGGCGCTGTCCTCTCTGAAGACATCTGTGTAAAATTTCACGTCAAAATATTCATTAGTGTTTGAGTTACGCTTGGCTTTGTGAGACGCTAAACCGATTCCGGCCATTTTTGAAATATCTGAATTCATTGAGCAAAGAACTTGCATTAAATTGTGTTTGCGGAAACGTACATAATGTTGCAGAAGACATTCGGTGAGCATTCCTATATAGCAAAGAAATGGTTAGATGTCGTAAAAACAGTTCAAAGAAGGCAGAGAACGTGTTGAAGACGTAGATCCCTCTGGTCGAACCATCAACCTCAATAGACGAAGCTCGCGTCCAAAAAATTAAACATTTGGTGCTTGCAAACCGTCGATTTACAATTAGAGACCTTATTGATAATGTTGGAATTTCAAAAGGATCGGTCAATTCCATTTTGGACCTGAAACGCGTCAAATCTCGATTGGGCTGGCTATTCCCTAATCTCAAAAGACCACTCCGGAGACACCGTTTTGAGGTGATTGAAGAGATACAACGTGAATCGTCATGCGCTTTGAAAGTCATTCCTGCCGATATCTTTTTTAGCATACATTGAGGATTGGAAAAAAGTTGGCGTAAGTGCATTGTGTCTGGGAGGATTCTTTGCATGCGATGAAATAAAATTTTGAAATAAAGTTTAAAAAAAAAAATGTCGTACTTTTTGGGAACAGTAGTATAACAATTTTGAGGCTGCAAGGTAGGTGTTTTACAGAATACACAATTGCACAAAAATTTTACACCAAAATTAAAATGACCTTAATATTTTTGCCATTCCTATTTTACAACATTTTGTTAATTGATATTGTGTTTTTAAATCCCTTCTCTATATCCTAGTTTATTTCGCTTTTCCAATGTCATGTAGTTTAAAATTTGACATTTTTATTGTTTTGAAATTTGCTGTTCCATCTTGAAAAACAATATGGCACACGAGGACTTGTAAGTTTCAATTAAAAAACAAAGCTATGCTCGATAATGAAATCCATTATTGGCGATAAACTCGAACGTTTAATTTTATTTTATTGCATGAAAATGCACCGTTTTGCAGCATATTTCAGAATATTCATTTGGAATTACCGAAAACTGATTAAAATACGGCGTCTGGTCTCAGAAAAACTATTTTAGACAAAATATCCTATAGTCTTTTCTAGAATGGGAAGAATGGTTTTGAAACCAGGAATCATGTATTCAATAGTGTATTAATGCTTGCATACCTTCTAAAAAATAATACCCATTTGTATACAATTTAACTTAAGGTTGCATGCCATTTGAAACCCATTAAGATTTAGCATTATATTTATAGGTACCAAATTTAAAAAAGTACGTCAGTTTAATTCCAGATAAATTTCTCTGTTTGAATTATAATTAATAAATCTTAATTTCAAAGTTAACAATGTACAACAACTTTAGATTTTCATAAAATACCGTAATGTATCCAACAATATAAATTTTGAAAAGTAATAATTTTAAATTGCAGATATGTCAAATTTTCATCATTTCATTTGGCTTGTCACTCTACGGCCAAAAATTAACCGTGCCTTGGCTAGAATTCGAACCTGAAGCCTGTGGTACCAAGGCCAGAGAACTGTTAGCCAATAGGCCATCAAACTGCAAAATTTTCCTCAGGTTTGTATGAAACGAAGATTGTGTTTAAGAATAACGGGTTTCTAACATCAAGAATTATTGCAATGCCAAATCAAGAATAAAACAAGTAATAAATAAAAAAAAAAATTAAGTCAATTCCTACTTTTTTTCACTCTATTGCAGAAAGTCATTGTCTATTTTCATGCATTTTTTGAAGTTTATCTGGCGCCATCTATTGGTAGATATATGCAACTTAAATCTACAAAAAACTAAAATTAAATTTAATGAATTAATTAATATTTGAAAAAACTGTATTAACATCAAGTGTCATCCACTACAAGTTAAAAAAATGCATTTGAACTTGTGTGGATTAATAAAAGTATTTTAATAACGATTGGAAATTTGAATAATATATATATATAGGGAGAGTGTGAGCTAAGAGAAGGAATTGAAAACCAATTTTTAAAGGTTAAAATTTATTAATACAGATACACAAACTTCATAAATATTCAATGCAGTCTTCTGTTTGATCGCATTTTGTCGCAAGATAAAGAGATAACATCCAGTATATAATAATCAGTTTTTTTCGGCGTGAGAATTGTATAGTTTCTCACCGACTGCTATAATCTGTAAAAGTTTTTCTATTCGTCTTTGTGTATTATTGCTCGTGTATGATTCTTCTAAAACCGCTTCGGAACATGACCGTAACTTGAACAGGGTCTTCTCTCATCCTCTGGCGGATTTAGTTGCTCCGTGAATGGTAATGGTGTTGGGAAATATATAGTATTTGTTGGAGATTGCTGTTCTTCTCTTGATGGCTGTTCTAATTCAGGTCGCCGTTGCTGAGGCTCACAAACTGGCTGTTCCGGTAAAGGAGCCCATGCCTGTCGCACTTCACGCGCTAAATCCATTCGTGGTTCGTGGTGTGGTAGTCGCAATGGCAGTGCCAATTCCTGACGAAGCTCTTCTGGATTTAATAGTACTTGCGGCATGCTGCTAGAATCAAAATTTATGAAATTTCGTACATTTTCCGTTGTAGGAGTTTCTAGCCTTTCGATTTCTTCAGGTCCTTGGTCTGGTGTTCGCTGCTGTTCATCTAGATCAATAATACATGTTCGTAGATCCATAATACATGTTCGTAGAGCCATAATACATCTTCCTAGACCCATAATGCATGTTCGTAGACCCATAATACATCCCCAAAATCTGGTCGCTTGCGATGCAATAACATCTTTATACGCATAAAGAATCTAAAAACAGATTTAAATTTTTTTTCAAGCATTTACAATTAGAAATTGATAATTTTATGAAAATAAATTCAATTACTTCGAACGAACTTTTGAACGAATTTTTTTCTTAAAGAAAACGTAAAACGAATAGCTAATTACATAAATCTTACATAACTCAGTTTTATTTAAAATGAACATTCAATTTTTTTTTTTTTGTCAGATATCTTATGTTGAACCGAGACTGGATTTTGGAGAAATTTGATTGGAACTTGTACAAGTTAAGGCTCTAATCCGTCAAGGCAACCAGGATTGGATCCTTAAAACTTAAGCGGGATCAGGATAGGTTCCTTCAAAATAATTTAATTGTCATTGTTTTGGCAGTTGTGAAAACAAGCACCAGGGTGTATATACGTAATACACGAGAAATTATATTTCACCTATTTTAATATCGTAAACCTCTATCAAATGTTTTTAAGAGTCAAAAATGAGAAGGGGCGAATGTAGAAACTGCATTCTTGTCCTGTCAAAGGTATAGAATATGCAAAAATTCTATTCAAAGAAAACTATTCTTAAACCAGACATTGCTAAATCGAAAAATAGAGATAAACTTGGAAGTACATTCTCAAGATATTCAAAGATTTAGAGCTAGAAAGCAGAAACCAAAAGTTTAGTGCTAGTTGGCACTTTAAGAATTATTGAGATTGGAACTTCAAACACTCAAATCTGATAAGGAATAATTGGTCTGAAAGAGTGAAAAGAGGTCACCGAAAAAGAACAAGACTTACAGGAAGATAGAGAAACAGTATACTAGAAACTATGAATAAAAATATTTGGCAATCAATTCCTCCCTAGCACCTCAGTCTACTTTCATCGAAAAGTGCATCTTTTGTCTTGAAGAACTTGACTCAAAAGGCAAGGAGTGAGTGCAGTGGATCCCAGATTATTGTGGGATTTTGGGTAATGAGAAGGCGGACTGTCTTGCCAAAAAAGTAACAACCATCACCCAAACCTTTTGCAAAAGACATCTCTTTTCACTCGAGGAAACTGATGATCCGGAACACTATCCGATAATCTACTTGAAGGCAACTCTTCTAAAACCTGGTTTAACTTTATTCTAAACATCCCTGATCAGCCCAGGTTTAAAGCTGTTGCCTTTTTCAGACTCCTGACGGGCCATGATTGTATGGCCAATCATCTGTTTCGTATGAAATTATTTGCCAGCCCAAAATGCATGCTCTGCAGTCTTGGAGAGGACATGGATTCATCTCATCTTCCTGTCTGCCCTGCACTTGTTTCCTCTACTGTGTAGGGTCGTTACTGGGAGGCTAGAGCCTTATGGGCTAAACATGTCACTATGTGATTTCGTTTCTCGATGTTTTCATGTTAACTGTGTTCTTTTTCTTTCTTTTTTTTATTTTATTACTTTTTGTAGCCTGTCATTGGAAATAAAAAAATGGATAAAAATATGAAGGCATGAAAGGGAGAAAGAAAAGAAAAAGCAAGAGGTTTGCTTTGGTTTGGTTTATCGCTCTACTATCCTCTTGTGCACACTATGGGCTAATTAAACCGGGTCCACCATGTTTAACATGGATTATGAACCACTAGCTAACATCCATGCTATTGCCAGGATTCGAACTTGAAGCCTGGTATACCAAAAGCCACCAGGCCGCTTCGAACAAGAGGAAATGCTTAACATTTGGAAAACCTGAATAACCAGAGAGAAATGTCACTAGTCAAAAATATAAGAAA
Organism: Caerostris extrusa; assembly: GCA_021605095.1. Classification (NCBI taxonomy): domain Eukaryota; kingdom Metazoa; phylum Arthropoda; class Arachnida; order Araneae; family Araneidae; genus Caerostris; species Caerostris extrusa. Next base: position 27,351 of record BPLR01017705.1, on the reverse strand, counting down.
GGAACTCAAACCAAGTACTATTACATGTAGAGACAAGAAAGGTGAACTTGTGGGTGAACCTCACGAGGTTTGAACATATGGAAGATGTATTTTCCCGATCTACTTTAAGGGAGGGACGAAACTGACGACTCCCTTGGAATCTTTAAAGAATTTAATATTTCACTGTATGCCGGAAATCCTTCCAACATCTTTGGGTGAAATGAGATTGGCTATTAAGGAAAACTTAAAATTGGCGGATCAGTCAGCCCCTACTGTATACCTTCCCAACTACTGAAGATAGACAAATTCGAGTTTATTAAGGCTGTTCATAAAATTACGATTAATGCTTTATCACGGAGAAAATACCTATCGAATGGGAAAAAGGATCCATCATTCTAATTTTTAAGAATATCTACTTTATTATCTTAACCATGTGTATTTAGATGTCAATGATCTAAATAATACTCGCGCTTTAAAACAAATACTTGAAAAACCTAAAGAATATAGTATCAAACTTAACTAGGATTCAAGGTTACAGGATAGTATAAAGAGACTATTTGAAGCAACGAAAGTTTGGATTCTCCAAGTTTATTAATTCAACTAAAGCTACACATGATAAAATGAGATGTAGGAGGAAAATGTAGGACTTTTCTCAACCTTCTACAACAGAAAGAAGCCTACGCGGAGGATTAGACCATAGAGGTACCTAGGGGAGGTAAGTAATCTAGGCTTTTAGATCTTCTTCCAAAAACATTGTATTCTCAGTCAATGGGGATAAAACTAAATCCATGGAAACCCTTTCTACGGTAAATTATTGCAACCAATTGCTTTTTAATAGCTACATCTTCGAAAAATGTTGAATTTAAATATCTTGTCACTATAAAGAAAATAAGTGACAGCAGAAAGTGATAACCCAATTAAAACGGCTAACAAATGCTAAGACAAATCCGAGATCTAATCTTACCAGTATCAAAACAAAATTGAGAATACACAAGGCACTTATATAATCCGTATTACTTGATGCAAGTGAAACGTGTACTTTAACAAATACATACAACGCTCATTGACATGTTTGAAAAAAATCTGGTCAAGTACAAGAAGACGTTGGAGAATAAGATACAACTTTGAACTGTGCAGTCTCTATATACAGCCACAAGTCCTCTGTAGTAATAGATTAAGATAGCTGGATATGGTATAACTGGTATATGGTAAACTGATAATACCGCTAAAAAAACTTAACAATAAAAAAACGATCTCGGGCTAATAGGTCACTGACTAGATGGTTGGATAACATTAGAAAAGACTCAAAGTTTAAGATTCGAAAAAGAAAAGTGTTTGGAGTGTTGTTGAGGCAGCCTGGGCCAGTTGAATTTGAAGAATTGGGAATTTTAACCAACACTTCACATTTATTCTAGATGATAATCGTAATCAATCGCAATTCGTTCCTTCTTTTGTATTTTGAAGACGAGTTTCGAAAGTTTTCCTTTCAATCAGGTTTTAAATACTAGCAAATATGCGTTATTTGACCAATACGCATGCATTATACGAAATTTTGTTTCTTCACGACATGTTTCAACTACTAGCATTCTTTATAAAGGTACAATTCTCTTGCGTTACATGGGGCTCCCGCGAATTCTTGCTACATTTTAACACTGATCTGTTATAAATCACGATTTTTCAGACATTAATTATAACAAAACTCGCCAGGGAACTCCTTGTAGGTTATACCCAGCGACATACACTCAGAACAACTTACATTTTATAAATGTATTGCAAATGTATGCAATTCTTGTTCGTCCAAACTTTTGCCAAATGAAAGACTGAAAAAATTTGCAGAGACATACCAGCCGAGCAAAGCCACAATAATCCGCATTATCACTGTCTGTATTGCTCAGACAATGTCGCATTTCCGAAACATCCCGAAATGAAGGCAGAAGCAAGGTTATTTAGAAACAAATTTAATGATTATTTTGAAGATTACTGGAGCTCACTGGTCCCATCTGGTTTGGTTTATCTCTCTACAGTCATCTTGAGCGCACTTTTAGGCTAAACAGACCAGGACCTACAGTTTAAAATGGATTCAGAACCACTAAAAACATCCATGGTGCCGCCGGGACTCTATCCCGAAAAACTTGTGCAACCGAGCGCCAGCCACTCGGCCATTCAGCCCCTGTGGGGACACATAAAGAATGAAAACATTGGCAATGCCTAGAGATTAAAGAAAATCGTAAGAATTGAAAAAATCTAAAAATTCAAAAATTGAATTATGTAGGTTAGAGCAGATTATTCCTATGTCTTTTAAAATTAGAGTGCGGTTCGTATTGTTGATCTCTTGAATGGCCAGATGTTGGTGGCTGTCAATATTATTGAAAAATATTTCTGAAAGTTTTTTCCAGTACTTTGATAGGTAACAGTGAGATGGATCTTTGAATATCGGCGTTTCTCATTAACCAGTCGGCCTTCGTTAGTTGTCTAATGGTCATATTTTGTTGAGATCAAGATTTTAGAATTATAATTAGCAGCATAGGCACATACCGGGCAAGCATAAGCGAGGAGAGGACGAAGCACAGAGGTGAAAATCAGAAGTTTATTATGTCTACTCGTACTCGAGTTTCTTGCTATAAGGGGATAATCTTCTAATGTTGCTTCTGTATTTTTTTGTTTGACAAAGTTAAAATGAAAATTCCAGTTTAGATGTTTATGAAGATAAATTCAAGATATTTTGTTTCCGATTTCCAAAAGATAAGTTGGTTTTTGAGGTAGATGGGTGGTTTTTTATATTTGTGATTCTTGCTGAAGAAGACTGCTTCAGTTTTGTCAATATTAAGAGCTACTTTCCACTTGTCATGCCATTTAGAAAGGCCATTTGGGTGTTTGTTTAATGCGCAGGCAAGATATTTAGGGTTTCTATTTCAACAAAGAGCGGCAGTATCCTCTGCATAAATTGCTGTAATGGTATTGAATCTAGTAGGCATATCAGAAATTAAGATGGAAAAGAGCAGTGGTGAAATTTTGCTTCTTTGAGGTGTGCCAGCTTGGATGTTTTTGATTGAGAATAGTTTCTATCGATTTTGACTGATAGAGTTCGATTAGTAAGGTGGGAATGGACGCGCTTGATAATCGACGGTGGAAAATTCAGGTTACTAAATTTAAATAGTCGTCAGTCCTTCAATGTATTAGTCACACTCTCGTCAAATGGCTTTTAAATATCTAGAAAAACTCGCCCAGTGTATTCACCATTATGAAAACCAGAAATGATGTTACACTTTTAACAAACGCTACATCTTAAACCTCCATGTCATTTTGTCTAAAGAAGGGAAGAAACAAAATTCAATTTCTTACAATTTTATCTTGGTAATTTATCTCTTCACCGCTAATGTCGCATGTATATTGCAATATGCAATGCGATGTATTTTTAAACAACCCCCTTAATGTATAATGCGAACATAAAGTGAATTCTTACATGTAAACTGCAACGATTTACCCTTTATTTCTTGGTTTGTCCCACTACGGTCATTTTGTGTGCACTTTAGGCTAATTAGACCGGAAGCAACAGATTAACGTAGATTCCGAACCACTCACAAACATCCATATCACAGCCATGATTCGAACCTGAAGCCTGTGGTACCAAAGGCCAGAGCGCTAGCCAATTGGCCATCCGGCCACAGTTTATTTCTTAAGTGAAATTTCATTTGCTATATGTCCGATTTATTATATAGTCAAGGATCAGGAATGGATTAATGACTAGCAAGGTACCAGTGTAATAAGGAAATTGAAAAAAATAAAAGCTTTTATAAATGAATTTGGGCCTGAATGGCGAGTGACTACCGCTCTGGTGCTTGGTACCACAGGTTTCGGGTTCGAGTCCCGGCGGTGCCATGGATGTTTGTAGTGGTTCGGAATCCACACTTTAAAACCGTAGGTCCCGGTCCTAATAGGATCGTAGAGCGTTGCGGGGGCATTGTTACTCCGCGTCCGTGGCTTATCAAGTTACACTTGCCCTCTGGGTAATGCAAAGTGAGTAACGCCTGTGCAGCGCTTGCCTTAAGGCATCCAAGACATCCATGTCCATGTTTACCAGCTGCATTGGGGAGGAAAAATGAATTTGAAAAAAAGTAAGCCAAGATACTTACAACTGCAAACCCAACGAAGAGGGTAATAATTGCGGCAATAATGTTGTGTTCTACATAAAACTTGCTGGTTTTTCCGTGGACGGCGGGATTGGAAATAAAATACGAGGCTGCCGCAATGGAAACCACCCCTATAACAGACAGACCTACGGCATTCTTCTTGAGTATAGATTCCTGTAAAAAGAAAAGCATAGTGTTAAAAAAGAATAAAGTGCTAGCAATAAAAATATCCGGTTGCAATTTTCATTTGACATTTTAACTATAAGCGTTCAAGTACAAATGGACTTGTAAAATTTTACAAAGTTTTCTTACATTCCGATACAATAACTAAAGAAAAAGCTCGTATGAATATGTTTGCCGCTCTACGGTCATTTTGTGCACACTTTGGGCTAATTAGACCGGGATCTACAGTTTAACAGTGGATTCCGAACCACTACTACAACCCCACACTGTGACTAGAGCCGAGTTGCCAATTTTGCGGTTTAGGAAGATGTATGCGAGAAATAGTTTGGTTGGGCTCTGATCTCTAAGGCCATACGAGACAGGGGCCTAAGATTTAAAGTGGATTCCGAACCACTCGCAAGCATCCATGCCACCTCCAGGTTTCGAACATAAAACCTGTGGTAAAAGGACAGCTCTAGCCAATTGGAAATCTGGTCGCCGTATGAAGACGAAAACAATTAACTAAAATAAAACAAAAAAAAATGAGGATATTTTCCTAAAAAAAAAAAATTACTCATCTGTTAGCGTACATAATAGTTAAGCTGACACAGATGGCGCTACTAGTATTAAATCCATATAATTTTTAGTTAGTCCTAATCTTCAAAAGGCAAGTGTATAAATTTGACAGCTGTTGCACTATTAGTATGCGAGTTATAACATTTTTAATGAAGCAACTTTTGTTAGTTTGAAAAATGGATAAAAAGAATTTCGTGGTGTTAATAAAGCATTGCTTTTCGGCAAAAAAAAAAAAAAAAAAATAAATAAATAAATAAATACTATTGAAGCCAAGGCTTGGCTTGATAAACATTATTCGGACTTTGAACCAGGAAAATCAAGAGAAGAACAATCTCTTAAAGAAGTGGTTTGCTAAATTTAAACGAGTCGAAATGAGCACCGAGGACGATGCACGCAGTGGACGCCCCAACGAGGTTATTACCGACGAAAACATCAAAAAAGTCCACAAAATAATTTCTGATAAACGTAAAGTGAAGTTAATTGAGATAGCTGAGACCCTAAAGATATCAAAGGAATGTGTTGGACATATGAATATTTGGATATGCGAAAGCTCTGTTAAAAGTGGGTGCCACGCAGAGCTGACAATCGACCCAAAACAACAACGAATTGAGGATTCTAAGCAGTGTTTGGAGTTGTTCAATCTTAATAAACCCGAATTTTCCGTCGATGTGTGACAATGGATGAAACATTCCATCTTTTCACACCGGAGTCAATCGACAGTCAGCAGAGTGGACTGCACGTGATTAACACTAAAATTCCTATAACTCGCATACTAATAGTGCAACAGCTGTCAAATTTATACACGTGTCTTTTGAAGGTTAGGGGCTAACTAAAATTAATATGGATTTAATTCTAGTAGCGCCATCTATGAGTCAGCCTACGAACATTTGAGTCCACCTGTTATACATTTATTCTACCAATAGAAATTCAAATTTGGCGATAGAAAAATTCAGTTTCTTTTCTAGAGATCTAAATCCTGCAGAGGCCAATCTTTCTTTATAATTTAACCTCCCACACTATCAATACCACACATTTCGAGTAAGCAAGCTTTTCATTAAAGTTAGTCACATGTTTTTGCCAGAATTTTCGTTTGAAATGAACACGAATAAATCATACGCTTCACATTTTGCACCTCAAAAGTAACATGTAGGCCTATTGACCCATTTCAGGAGCTACCATGAACCTATTAAAACCGCGTTAGAATCTCAAAAGAACAAATTTATGTGATGTCTGTCCGCCTGGAGATCTCTCGTCTATATGCATAGGACTTTGGAAAAATGGATTACATATGGAGAGAAATCAAATTTTACCTTTACCTTCATGGGGTACAATGTAGACCTACCTCCTAGGGGTGTATTGTGAGCAACGTGGTGTCTTATTAATCCTTCTATATGGCTAAGTGGTCTACAGTCTTCGTCAGGAGCTCTCCGTTATTCTAAACGTTGTTCAGTTCGCCTGCGTGTATTGCAATGGAATGCTGGTGATTTGTACCAATAAAAATATATTCTAATGAACATCTAAATCACATTTGGGATTTTCGACCTACCAAACTGCATTCTTTGCGATTTGGCAGAACTGATGAATCGAGCTCATTTCCATCGTTGCTTGACACCTCATGGAGAATCCGAGACTGCGAGCTACTGGCAAGCTGGACAACTCGTAAGGCAATGACTTCGGTGAACTTTGTTGAACTCTTTTGCGTGCATTTTCTTTATTATTTTGTATTTTTTCCCATTTTTGTATTGCTTGAAATCGGAAAAGGGAAAAAAGACTTCACCTTCGTTGCATACAAGCAGACATTCTAAAATATCACTCAAGATTTCACTTATTTTTGGATTAAGCTCAGATAAATTTTTTATTTCTTTGAGGCGTTATATTTAGTTAAATCTTGCCGTGATTTTCATCGATTTCTTGATCACTCCCGTAATACACCTGAAACCCGACACACATCAGTAGGAACAGAACAGGCAATGCCGGATTCTACGCCACCACTACTTCTCACTAAGATCTCTCAACTTTCCTCTACATAATTATTATATTTAGATATTCCAAGTTATGCATAGCTTGAATCTGAAAAAATATTTCCAACTGGACAGGAAAAATTAACACTCAAATCAAGTACTGGTTATTCACATCATAATACACTGTTAATGTTATTAGGTCAGATTTTTCTTCGAGTTTGCAATAAGCAATAAAACTTTGAAAGAAGTATTGTTTTTCATTTGTTTGAGTATTTAATTTCAATTAACCCATGACAAATTGCATGCCAATTTTAAATTCGCTTTCTTTGCATACTAGCCGACGTTCTAAGATGTCACACAAAATTTCACTTAATTCAATTCCTTCTATTAGTTCACATTCTCCCTATATATATATATATATATATCCTGTTCAAATTTTCCATTGTTAATAAAATACTTTTTATTCATTCACTCAAGTTCAAATACATTTTTTTTTTTTTTATTTTGTAGTGGATGACACTGGATGTTAAAACAGTTTTGTCAAATACTGATTCGGTAATTAAATTTAATTAATTTTAGTTTTTTTAGATTTAAGTTGCATGTATCTACCAATAGATGGCACCAGATGCAAGTAAGATTCGAAAAAACTTTTGTTTTTAATATTACTTAAAAATAAATTTTTTTATTTCTGTTACGTCGAAACCCAGGTTCCCCTGCATAGGGGAGGTCAACGCCCTTGTCCAGAAAAACATCCTGTCTGTGGGGGTGTCTGGCAGGGGGGTGAGATACGGGAGAAAGAGTTAGTTGAAACTCAGCGACCAAAGAGAAGGTTTGCATCTTCGAAAGCTTGATGGCTGCTTAAGCTCAGCGATCAAAGATTTTTGCATCTGCGATTTCATAAACTTGACCAAAAAGGGTCGTTGCATCTTTTTGATGGCTGCATAAATTCAATAAGTGTAACCAACGAGAAAGGTTGCTTTATTGATTTGACTTAAATAAAGAGACTAATTAATTTATACAGTCCACGTTTTTTACTTGTTTATTTTTGTGACTGAGTTATCGAACAATTTCTTTGAGGCGTTATATTTAGTTAAATCTTGCCGGGACTTTATTGATTTCTTATAACTCCGTTGCAAGCCTAAATCAGTATTCAATGTGTAAACAGTATTCAATGCCAGATTTTACACCAAGTTTCTTGGTCACTAAAATCTTTCTTCCTCCGCGCGATATACGTTTAGATTTGACCAAATTATGTATAGCTTGGATGCGATAAATATTTCAAACTGGACATGAAAACTTAATGCTGCAATTTAGAACCGGTTACCCATACCGTATTCTACCTATAAGCGTTAATAAATAAAAGCATTTTCTCCTAGTTTGCAATGAATAATGAAGCATTAAATAAAACAATTTTTTCCCATTTGTTTGATTATTTAACTTCAAACAATCCACGACAGATTATGTTCCAATTTTAAATTCATTTAACGTAAACTGGAAGAATTAAAAAAAAAAAAAAAAAAAATGAATATTATTACCACTTAAATTAAAATTGTCAAAGACTGGCAAAAAAATACGCCAGTAATTTATACATCACCGTTCTAAACAAATGACAGTTATGATGATTTTATCTTCCTATGAGTAAATCATTAAGATAAAACCTTTTAATACGCTTTTAATAGTTTACCTGCATATTTGTTTGTAACTGACTTTTGGGCTCGATTTTGCCCTACTTTAAGCGAACAGATTTAATTTAAACGTTGTAAACATAAAGGACCGACGACAATAAAATATTTTAATAAGTTTATTATTCATCATGATTAGGATCGCAAGGATTAATGATTTTATTTTAACTTATGAAGCAATTTAACCCATGTAGAATGAAAGTACCCAAGACATTCAAAGCGACGTGGGACAGTGGCACAACGGATAGCGCGCCTGACTACGGATCAGGAGATTCCCTGTTCGAATCCTGGCTGGCTCGACATATTCGCATTTAGCCTTTGTTTTACTCACAATTAAATTATTGTAAGAACTAGAGTTCCAGTCCTCTGTACCGGGACCTCATTTAAATATTATAATTTAAAAACTCTAAAAATACGCCTTTAAAGTTAATCAAACTAAAAAGTAAAAAAAATCATCGTTAACATAAGAATAAAATGACTGACGAGAAAATGAATGTCACTGTTCTAAAAGCATGGGGCGTTTTGTACGACATTTTTAAACAAAGTCTGCATTTCGGAATGAAACTAATGTAAAATTATAACGATTGATATCGAGCACTCCACGCTTTTAGAACAGGGATATTCATTTTCTCGTCAGTCATTTTATTCTTATTAATTAACAATTTTTTTTACTTTTCAGTTCGATTAACTCTAAACGCGAGTTTTTTAGTGTTTTTAAATTTCTAATTAAGGACTACAAATCTGAAATATTTACACAATCGCGCGTTGGAGGTTCGTCGGGGGCTGCATCTTGTTCTGCAGGAGGATTTGCAATTTCAGGTTCCATGCTTTCTTTAACTTAAAAACAATACATATGTAAATGATTACACAACTTCCTTGCCTTTGTAAGAAATGAATTTCAACATGTTAACTATTTTATACAAATCGTTATATTTGTTAGTGTTGCCAATAAACAAGTAATATAAAAACAAATTTTTTAAAGTCAATTCCTACCTTTTTTTCACTCTACAACAATTTGACTTTAACGAGTATATTGGCAGCGTTAGCTGCCATGCACTTTCTATCTGGATGATTGCATTGTTTTTTTTTTCACTCTATTGCAGAAAGTCCTTTCTAAATAATTTTCATTCATTTTTTAAATTTTATCTGGCACCATCTATTGGTTGATATATGCAACTTAAATCTAAAATAAACTAAAATTAATTAATTAAATTTTATTATTGAATTAATATTTGAAAAAACTGCATTAACATCCAGTGTCATCCACTACAAGTTGAAAAAAATGTATTTGAACTTGAGTGGATGAATAAAAAGCATTTTATAAACGACTGAAAATTTGAACAAGATATATATAGGGGGAGAGTGTGAGCTAATAGAAGGAATTGGAAAAAAAAAGTGTAAAAATGTCAGAGAACTTCACTCGTTACTGACAACTGCATCTTTCCTGTATTATATTTATAACTTAACAGGGCCTAGCAATTGTCTGTAGAATCAATGTTAGATTTCTGAACTGACAGTTGAATTCGACACCCGAAAACAGAAGTTGAAAGTTAAGATATGTTTGGATTTTATATCTGTATTCTACAGGGTTCGAATAGGGAAATGAAAAATACCTATACTTCCAAATGCGATACACATGAACTTTGTTTCAAATTGCAGTGGTATAATGTGAATGTACTCCTTATGATGCATTTGATAATTCAAAAGATTTCACCCGACCTTCCCGAAGGCTTACGGAAAACTGGATGACCAGAAGAGCAGACAGAACCAACTCAGGGCTACCAGGATTCCGCCTTATCCGGCTCCACGGATAGGGTGATATGTAATAAGTACAACACCCCCACCGCCTTTGGCTGCCCTCGACTGGGCTTATTTTACTCCAAGGCATCAACGCCCACGTTATAGAACGTGTTCGAAAACACCCGCGGAGATGTATGGGATCTCTTGGCCGTCTTAAGGGACGTTACCAGGGGGACACCACGGGGAGGTGGATCCAAGTTCTCCCCCCCAAATGCATTGGATAAATTGAAACTTTTATTCGTTGGAAACACCAGAAACTAATGAAATCCAATTAAGTTTCCTGTATTACGAAACACCAACAATTAGATACAATAGTAATCCAGTAATGCAATGCAATAGTAATCCATCCAACGCAATAATAATCTATCCAGATGCAATAGAAATCCATTTTTTGTTGCAAATGCCAAATGACCAAGGTTCAGTATTTGACGATGGCATATGTTTTTGCCATAAAGTTGAATCCTTTACACATCTGCAGCTGCAAAGAGCAAATAAATCCTGTTCAAATGTCCAATAATAGAAAACACCAGCAATTTATCCTACATTAGTATCCCAGCGCGTTATTGCTAAGATGCAAGATGGTTGGGTTCAATATTTGAAGATAGCTTGGGCTAAAGTCTCTTTTTCAGTTAGCCATTATTACTGATTCATTAAAGTTAAAAATATGCGTACTTTCCAAATAATTTTCTAGATTTTGTAAAGTAAGTGATACTTGGAATAACCAAAAAATATCTTGAAAGGAGGGGAGTTTCAATGACTTTAAGTATCAAGCATCTTTTTCCTCCAATGCTGAAAAAGAGACATATGGGAAAGTCATCTCTGAAAGTTATCCTTGGACCTATATTGTTTTTCTTACAATGCTTATAAAGTGGCAGTGTAATTTGATTATGCTAAATCATCTATAATTATTCTCTTTAAGTTCTGTAGGATCTTAGGTCTAGTTCCGAAAAATAACAAAAAATTACACTTTTATAAAATCCATAATGATGTTGTGAGTTAAATTCATACACATCACAGAGAACTGTCATTGTTTATTTGTGTTGAAAAATATTCCCTAAGATATACACTCTTTTATTTCTCTTTTATCCAATAGAAAACTTTACGTCCCTGATCAGCATATAACAGAAGGGTAATGTCTAGCTTCCTTAGCGGTTTTCGAATTGAGCTCAATATGCTAAGAAACTCAACACATTTACCACCAAGCTTCTCAAAGTATAGTATTGTTGTCATTGGTTGAAAAGCACTTCTTACTTTATAATACTCGTAATTACATATTTAAGGAAATTTTGTTTACATTTTTAACTTGTATTATTATTATTGGATAAAGAATTAATATATTTGAGATTTTCAATATTATAACGCATCCGCTCTTTAACCAGAGGTCGGTAATTTTCTTTGATGTTCGTGAGATATGCAAGAATCAAGCCAAACATAATGGAAAGCAAAATTTATTATATTATTGGCAAATAATATATCTATATATATATATATTGGCAGTAATAGCTGTTTTAAGAGGCCGGTGACCAACGGTAGAGGAGTGACTGCTGTATTCATCTCACGGTTGTAGTGCATCGTATTGCATCTGTAGAAAAATGTTTCTGTAAGCATCGGAAAGAATCAGCGAACAACAAAAAATCGATTACTTGATGGAGAGCTTTAAGCAAGACACTCGATAGCATGCAAGCCATTAACTCAAAATCGCTGCCATCTGATCTTCATCGGTAACAAGCTAGAGATGGTTAGAGGGGAAATGGTTGTTTACTGTGTTCTGAGACGTTCTATATTGGTGTCAGTAATGACCCTTTGTTAGTGCTCGTAAACATAAGGAAGAGATCAAAGTTTACAACTCATAGAACAGTTCCAGTAATTATTAAAAATAGCAATAAGATAACATTGACACAATAAAATGCTCAAAAGTTTTATCACAAGCTAAAATCTCAAGTTGCAGTAAGTCAACCAATCGGAAACCTGTATGGCCAGGAAATTAGTAACTGGATGGCTAGTGTTCGTCTAAGAGAGATTCCAGGATTTGATGGAAATCCGCCATAAGAGATTTTGTCCTCATAATGATAACCCTTTAAAAGATATATTTCCAAATCCTTTCCATAAAAGCATGGGATTTCATTGACTAAATGTTAAACTCTCTTGAATTACTCATTACCCACGACCATTTTATACAAAATATCAAATCAACGAAACTTTAATAAATCTACTTAAATGTCCTTCATGCCATACCTCGAAAATATTATGATAGTACAGAAGATTCTTTTTAAAAAGCGTTTGTTTAATTTACCGAAATTGTCCTTAAAAATAATTTTAAAGAGATAATTTGTAGAAACAAATGATCAATAAATTTTAGTAAATAAGGATGGTAAATTCAAGCATTAATTTTATTTAGGTACAATGCAAAATAAGTTTTTTTTTTCAGGTTATTTGGAATGATATGGAGAATACCGTGAGAAACAATAAAATTAAAATATTCGGTAAAAATTGTTTAAAAACTTGTTAAAAAGCCCAATGGATAGTGAGGGCATTTTCATTGATTAAGTTGATAGTTATTAATTATTTACAAATTTACTTATTTTTGTAAGACCTACATTATTTTTTTTAAATATGCTCAGTTGCATGTCTTAGTGTTTTTTAAAAATTAGAATGCAATTTGCACGTGTTGTTTAAATAACTCTATAATTATCCCTTTAATATAAATAAAATATATCCCAACACGTTTTCAATATAATCTCAGCCCTGTTTACTGGGCACAACTAGCAAATAATTTATAAACTAAAACCAATTGGTTAAATACTGATTTTGCAAGGAAGTAAGTCAATTCGGTTTACACCACCATGGTAAAAACTGAACGTACTTTCCTGCTAACCAACAGAAAGTTAAATATTGCTTCTCCATCTCACTCGTTAATTAATGTCATTGTTATTGTTAATCATAGAGAATTCAATACATTACTTTAAGAGTACCGAGAAAGTGAACATCGACTCAGGCATAAATTTTTATTTTATTATTGAATTAAGTAGTGCAGAATGTGGACTTTCCATTATTGTATCACATTAGTTATGTGAAGAAAATCATTTGCTCTTAACATCTTAGAAACAAGTGTAAAAATTTTCTTGGAATATTTAACAATAAATGTGAAACAAGTAAAAAAAAAAATTTTTAAAGTCAATTTCTACTTTTTTTTTCACTATATTGCAGTAAAGTCTTTTATAAATAATTTGTATTCATTTTTTTAAACTTATCTGGCGCTATCTATGGGTAGATATATGCAACTTAAATTTAAAAAAACTAAAATGAATTAAATTTAATGAATGTATTAATATTTGAAAAAACAGTATTAACATCCAGTGTCATCCAGTACAAGTTAAAAAAATGTATTTGAACTTGAGTGGATGAATAAAAAGTATTTTATGAACGATTCGAAATTTGAACAATATAATATATAGGAGAGTGTGAGCTAATAGAAGGAATTGAAAAAATACAACCTTAAACTCTCAGTTTATATTAACTACATTATGTAACCGAATTATATCTTATACCAAACTTGTTTTTTAATTATATTATATAACCAAACCTTTTTTTTTAACCCTTCATAAAAATTTCGTGAAACTTCATAAATAACTACAAAATATATGCATCATTTTCAGAATAATGGGAAAGGGAACATTAAATCAATCATTTATATACATCCGTTTTTATTTAATTGGGACCTGCATGGCCGAATGACTAGCGCTCGGTACCAGAGGTTTCGGGTTCGAGTCCCGGCGGAGCCATGGATGATTGTAGTGGTTTGGAATCCACTTTAAACCTTAGGTCCCGGTCTAACAGGATCGTAGAGCGTTGCGGAGGTATTGTTACTCTTCTTGTAGCTTATCTTCAAGCTACATGTACCTCCTGGGTTGTGCTAAATGAGTTAATTCGATACAGCGCTTGCCTTAAGACATAAAAGACAATTGTCTAAGTGTTTGCCAGCTGCATTAAAACAAAAAAAATTTAATTAAAAGTATTGAAAATGATATGTATTATTTCGTTTCCCACAACATCTTAGAAATGCATATACAAATTTTAAGCCATTTTTTTTTCGTTTAAAACCATCTTTTAAGGTTGTATATTTTTGCTCATTTGTTGTTAACTCTCGTTTTTCACAAGTACACTCATGTGGGAAGGGAGCTACAGCGTCCGCATAAAAATCACAAGTAGCTCTAAATTATATATTGCTTGTAATACATAATTTACCGTTTGTATAATTCAGCGAAGAAAAATATTTTTTTTAAAGCCAAAATGACCCAATATATCGTTTTATACATACTACATAAAAGAAACATTAACATTCTTGTGAAAGTAAGGAATTTAATATTTTCGCACTTTGTCTAATTGTTCTGTTAAAATTCCGTGTCTCGAAAAGGAAATTAAAAATTTTAATTTTTAATAATATATCTAATCTGTTTCTTAACATTACTGTGATTACTTGATATTTTCAATTTAAAATTCCCGGGGATTATGGAATTCCAATTTTTTTCTTTAGCTAGCTGGCACTGTCCTTGACATCTGTGTGAAATTTGCCGTCAAAATATTCATTAGTGTTTGAGTTACGCCTGGCTCTGCGAGACGCTAAAACGGATGCCGGCGATTTTTGAAACGTCAGAATTCATTGAGAAAAGAACTTGCATTCAATTTTTTTTTTTTTTTGCGGAAACTGATGTTGGAGTTCCAATTCCATTTTAGGACTCAAACGCGTAAAATCTCGATTGGTACCTAAACCACTGAATGCGCCGAAAACACTGCATTGATTCTTAGTGACTTTTTCGCCAAAAATGAAACACATATCATTCCACAATCACCGTGTTCCCCTTATTTAGCATTGTGCTACTTCTGGCTATTCCCTAAACTGAAAAGACCACTCCGGGGACACTGTTTTGAGTCGATTGAAGGAACATTTCAAAAATCGCCGGAATCAGTTTTAGCATCTTACAAAACCAAGTGTAACTCAAGCATTAATGAATATTTTAACGTAAAATTTCACACAGAGGGCAAGGACAGTACCAACAACCTAAAAAAAAGAATTGAAATACCATATGCCCGGGAAATTTAAATTAAAAACTTACTTTTTGAACACAATAGTATTTTTCCTTCCTATGCAGCTGGCAAATAGACAGGGACGTCTTGGATGCCTTAAGGCAAGCGCTGCACAGACGTTACTCACTTTGCATTACCCAGGTGGCGCGTGTAACTTGAAGGTAAGCCACGGACGCGGAGTAACAATGTCCCCGCAACGCTCTACGATCCTATTAGACCGGGACCTACGGTTTAAAGTGGATTCCGAACCACTACACACATCCATGTCACCGCCGGGACTCGAACCCGAAACCTGTGGTACCGAGCGCCAGAGCACTAGCCTCTCGGCCATTTAGGCCCGAACACAATAGTATATCAACAGATAAATTTTTTCATGTTATGTATAAATGTTTTCTAATATACGAGAAGAAATCTTGAGATAAGACGAACATTGAGAAAGTAAAACAGTGTGAAAGAACGAATAAAATACTCACAAAAAAACAGTTTATTTGTATATATATTCACAGTCAAAAATTTGAAATTGTTCAATGCTATTTTGCGGTAGCATTTTGTCTTTTAATATTGTATAGTACCATTTTTTAGCAATTAGATGTTATACAATCTTGAAAAGTATTGTCTGGTAATGTTAACTAAAAGTCGTAACACATTCCAAATATTTACATAAAACCACGTGGCGTAAGAGGAAATTACATGGCATTAAAATATCCGTCATGACTACGCATTGTTTAAAAAAATATCCATGGCACTAAATATCCATCATGATCCATGTTTAAAAATATATCCTAAAATATATCCATACAAAAATATATCCTTAATATGCATCATGATTCATGTTTAAAATATCCATGGCACTAAATATCCATCATGACTATGCAAAGTATTGTCTGGTAATGTTAACTAACAGTCGTAACACACTTTAAATATTTACATAAACCAGGCACAATATTTACAAAAATATCCATGCCACTAAATATCCATCATGATCCATGTTTAATAATATATCCTGAAATATATCCATATATAATATTATAAAAAAAATATATCTTAAATATCCATCATGATCCATGTTTAACAATATATCCTGAAATATATCCATATACAAAATATCATAAAAAATATATATCTTAAATATCCATCATGATCCATGTTTAAAACATATCCATGGCACTAAATATTCATCATGACCACGCAAAGTATTGTCTGGCAATATTAACTAAAAGTCGTAACATATTCCAAATATTTATATAAAACCAGGCACAACAAACCAGGCATTTACAAAATATCCATCATGATCCATGTTTAAAAATATATCCACGACACTAAATATGGTACTAAATATCCTTCATGACCACACAAAGTATTATCTGGCAATGTAAAAGTCGTAACACAGTCCAAATATTTACAGAAAACCAAGTGACGTAAGAGGAAATTAGATGGCATTAAAATGGCACTTCTGGACATCATAACTACGCATTGTTTTTGTTACTCGAGATGTTTTCAGTCATTAATTAAACAAAACTAAATTGGGATAAACTAAATAACAGTGAGAATTAAAATCGTTCTAAGAGAAAACTGTGGAACCCGAATAAATTTGAATGTGTATTAAACACAGTCCGCAAGTTCTGTAACACGGACTGAGTAGATTTTCAGGCCAAACAAAATGTGTCATATCAAAACGTTTAGACTAAACCACCACGCCAAGGATACTTGAAATGTGTAGTAGAAATTTGGTCTACATTATACAGTTCCGAAATCAGTCGTCTTTATCGATGCTGTGAACATGAAGTATGTTCCTGTTAATTTATACTTTTTCTGGATTTCCGCTATGCTACACATCTGATTATTCTATTGTTGTCGCCACAGCAGTTTTATAAATCTCCATTTTTGTCGAATTCGGTCTAGGTACGATCGTTTAATTGCATACAGACGTACCTAAAAAGACAAGTAAATATTACAAAAAAGAATCCAGTTTATAGAACTTATAAAATAATTTTCTCCTATAAAATGTCGATTCAGCTCAATTAACGGGAACCTTCCTAAATGATTCCTTTCTAAAAGAAAAACTTATGAATTGTAAAATCTTGCATCTTGTTGAGAATGCCAATAGCAAGTTGACATTGAAGAGCAACTAACAAAGATAAATTCGTGCCCATTAGATACATTTTAAAAATTTAATAAGATTGGGGTAATCAGATCTCTTCGATATATTACATGAAAAAAAAAAAAAAGAACAGCGATAGTTATACTACAGTGTCCAAAAAGTAAGACTAATTTTCAATTTAAATTTTCCCAGCATATGGTATTTCAATTTTTTCTTTCTTTTTTTAGATTGCTACACTGTCCTTCACATCTGCGTGAAATTTTACGTCAAAATAATCGTAAAAATTTCACACAGATATGAAGGAGTTACGCTTGGCTTTGTGAGACGCTAAAACTAATTCCGGCGATATTTGAAATGTCTGAATTAATTGAGCAAGAACTTGCATTAAATTTTGTTTGCGGAAAAGTATAGAATATTGCAGAAGGCATTCGAGGAGCTTTCCTGTATCGGAAAAAATGTTTAGAAGGGGTATAAACAGTTCAAAGACAAAGAGCCCTCTGGCCAACCACCAACCAACCGACGAAGCTCATGTCCAAAAATTAAAGCTTTGGTGCTCGCAAACCGTCTATTTGCAATTAGAGACCTTGCCGATGATGTTGAAATTTCATTTTTAAAAGATGTTTTTTGGGTCTAAACGCGTCAAATCTCGATTAGCACAGAAAACACTGACTGCGCCAGCTCACACTGCATTAATTCTTCGTGACTGCTTCGCCAAAATGAAACTCCTATCTTTCCGAAACCCCGTATTCACCTGATTTAGCATTGTACTACTTCTGGATATTCCCTGTGCTCAAAAGACCACTCCGGGGATGTTTTGCGTCGATTGAAGAGATATTTTAAAAAATCGCCGGAATCAGTTTTAACATCTCACAAAAACAATCACTAATAAATATTTTGACTTAAAATTTCACATAGATGTCAAGGACAGTGCCAACAACCTAAAAGAGACAAAATTTGAAATACCATACGGCCGAGAAATTTAAGTTGGTCTTACTTTTTGGACATACTAGTGTCGTGATAAAGCTCACACATATTATTGGTCTTTCCAGTTTAGCAAATCCTAAATAAAACTTATGCAATGCCTGTGGAATCAATCTTCTGTCATATATTTAAACAGATTTATCCATTTAAACTATACGGCATTATGCAGACTACCATTAAGGATTATTATTCATGTCTTCAGCAACATGGATGTCAAATGATCATCCAATGTGGCTTTGTTCCGTCTATCAACAGTACATGATTGTCTTGCTGTCCATCTTAACCGTATTGGCATTCTTGCAGTGGCTGCGTGCCCATAGTGTAACACAAATATGAATTTAGATAGGACCACTTGCGTTCCTGCGGTGCCCTCCATGGAGAAGCTGAGGCATACCAGATATTGGGTTTGGTTTGTCGATCTACGGTCATCTTATGCACACGTTAGGTTAAACAAGCCGGATGTTTGTAGTGGTTCGGAATCCACTTTACACCCACAACGCTCTACGATCCTATTAGAACGTGATCTACGGTTTAGTGTTACTCGCTTCGCATATCTTCAAGCTACACGTGCCCCCTGGGTAAGTGTTAAATGAGTAAAAAAAAGCGTTCGTCGGTGCAGCCCACACAGAATGACTTCTTCAAAGCTAGTTTGACTTGAGCTGCTCACAGGGACATGGCTAACACGACCCAGTCCTCGACGCAATTAAAAAAAATCTTATTCTAGAAAGTTAAATCTATTTCTCTACCCCAAATACCATTTTATTTTGCACTCATGATTGATAAAAAGGAACTTAACTGCATTTGAATAAGCAAACGAAAATGCGGTAAAAGCCAAATCTTTCATGACGCACTTAAGAGTTAAAAATTTAATTTTAATAACTTTTAGAAATGGGAAGGAATGATTTGAGAAGCGCGACATCGATAATAAAATATTGATCCTGCAAATAGAGCAACTGAATGTAGGATTATTACTCACGAACATAGAGATAGCACAATTGCGCATCGAAATATATATACTTATGATTTATTAATACGCTTTTATTAGTTTCACCTGTATGTTTGCTTGTAACCGACTCTTTGGGCTTGATTTTGCCCTACTTTAAGCGATCAGATTTAATTGAAACGTTGTAGACTTATCAAGGATCAACGACACTAAAATATTTTTGATAAGCTTATTATCTCATCATGATTAGGATCGCCAGGATGAGTGATTTTATTTTAACTCATGAAGAGCAATTTAACCCATGTAGAATGAAAGTACCCAAGACATTCAAACCTACGTGGGACAGTAGCACAACGGATAACGCGCCCGACTATGGATCAGGAGATTCCCTATTCGAATCCTGGCTGGCCCAACCTATTCGCATTTAGCCTTTGTTTTACTCACAATTAAATTATTGTAAGAACTATAGTTCCAGTCCTCCATACCGGGACATCATTTAAATATTATAGTTTACACACTTTTAGAGTTAACAGTTATTTTTTACTTTTTAGTTTGATTAACATAAGAATAAAATGACTGACGAGAAAATGAATGTCACTGTTCTAAAAGCGTGGGGTGCTTTGTATGACATTTTTAAACTAACTCTGCATTTCGAAATGAAACTAGTGAAAAATTATAACGATTGATATCGAGCACCCCACGCTTTTAGAACAGTGACATTCATTTTCCCGTCAGTCATTTTATTCTTATGTTAACAATTATTTTTTACTTTGATTCACTCTAAAAGCGTGTTTTTTAGTTTTTTTTATAATTTATTTAAGACTAGAGACGTGCAAATACTTACCGCAAATGAAATAGATACGCCCACACCAAGGACAATCCAGGCAGTGAGTGAAATTTCAGATTCTCCGTCGACGATTCCATTTGTTTTATATTTGGCAAGATGAATTAACATAAGGATTAAGAATGTGAAGTAGTAGGAAAGGGCAAAACATACTTGAAATAACCTTTCCTGCGTGCCACAGTTCCAAAACTACAAAGAAAAGTTTTAAAAAAATCCTTTAAATACAAGCTTATATTTATTTAATTGATAGATTAATAAATAAATAAATTTGTCGCTCGGTGCCACAGGGTTCGTGGCTCTGCGATGAAATGGATATTTGTAGTGTTCGGAATTCACTTTAAATCGTAGGTCCTTGTCTAATAAGGTGGTAGAGCGTTGGGAGTAGTTCTCCCAACCCTGCCGTGTTGTTGACTAATCTTCAATGTCCTTCAGCGCGGGACGGACATCCCATGAATGGAGGGAAAGGGGACAGCTTCTGTTGTTATGGAGCAGTCGTAGGTAGAAGTCTGACTTTTGCTCCGTGATGCTCCTACAGTCATATGAGACTGGCACCACCGGGACTCGAACCCGTAACCTGTGGTACCGAGTGCCAGCCACTCGACCATTCAGGCCCATCCTGCCATGTAAAATGAACTTCAGTATCACGGAGCCAAGTCAGATTTCTACCTACATTGGTGCTCCACCGCAACAGAAGCTGCTCCCCTTTCCTTCCTTTTATGAGACCACATGGGTTCTTGGACTTGAATCGAAGGTCAATTTTATAAATTGACCCCACACGGGTACAGAAGGGGTCCTCCATTCAATTTAATTAAGACTATCGAGCGGTAATGAGAGACTATAATTAACAAGCCATAGATGTCTTATCAGCGAAAGTTATACTCAAATGGTAGTAGTCCAAGAATCTAAAATTGTTATCCAATAAATTGTGGTATAATCCATAATTTATATCATTAAAATAATAACACAACACCATCAAACTGCCTATCTATTACACACTAATTTTTTTCTATTTGGAAATAAGGATCCATACCGATTAAAATAGATTAATGTTGAGTACTTCGTACTTAACGTAGTTTCTACTGTATTATATTTTTTTTTATTTCAGCAATGAGGTTTTGAAAGCGAATCATTTATTAGATTCTTGCCTTTTCCAGAGCTGTTACGAAATACTAATGTGCACAAAAAGTAAGACCAATTTTCAATTTAAATTTTCTGTGTGTATGGTATTTTAATTTTTTTCTTTTTCAGGTTGTTGGCACCGTCCTTCACATCTATGTGAAATTTTTACATCAAAATAGTCATTAGGGTTGGAGAGTTACGCTTGGTTTTGTGAGACGCTAAAACTGATTTCGGCGATTTTTGAAATACCTGAATTCATTGAGCAAAAAACTTGCCTTACATTTTGTTTGTGGAAACGTGTAGAATGATGTAGAAGGCATTCGGCGAGCATTTCTATATCAGAAATAAATGTTTAGAAATGGTATAAACAGTACAAAGAAGGCAGAGAACGCGTTGAAGACGAAGAGCCCTCTGGTCGACCAGCAACCTCAACCGATGAAGCTGACGTCCAAAAAACTAAAGATTTGGTGCTTGCAAACCGTCGATTTACAATTAGAGACCTTGCTGATGATGTTGAAATTTGAAAATTTCATTTTAAATGATGTTTTGGGCCTCAAAAACGTCCAATCGTGATTGGGACCGAAAACACTGAATGTGCCATCTCCACTTCATTGCTTCTTTTTCGCCAAAAATGAAACCCATATTATTCCACAACCACCGTATTCATCTAATTTAGCATCGCGCTACTTCTAGCTATTTCCTAAAAGGGAAGGGTTTCTCCAGCTATCTTTGAAAGAGTTTTCAAAAGAAATAATTACTCAAATTCTACTACATCTAACAACCTTTTTGTCACGTGAAGAAATTCTCCATTATTTGAAGCATATTAATTTTCCCCTTATTGAACACGAATGTTTGTTTGTTTTACGCTAATTCAGATGCGATTAATAGTAACAGTATACCAAGGAACTTCATTTGAATTGGCTGTGTACACATAACTTTGTTAAAGGACAGACTCGAGATCCTTAAATACATGAACTACAACTTTTGCCGTCTTTAAGAAAATGCTGTAAACTTTATTATCAGAAATTAATTTAAGCCAAATTGTAAACTGTGGTAATAATTTGTAAGCAACGAAAAAACTGTGGTAGTACTGTAAGCAAAAGGAAACTGTGGTAAAACTATAAAGAAAAAGGAACATTTGCATCATACAATACGAATGCTGAAATCTCTTTACCAAAGGCAAATTTAATCCAAACACAATTCTTTAAATTTGTCCTTTCTTATATAATAGATATATCCATGAGAAAAATGAAACATTGAGAATTAATACAGTCATATCGTTAATGTCGCAACCCATCAAAAACATCTTACTTAGAATAGAAGATCGGAAAGAAAATTCCTATAGCCAACCTTTTTATGAGCACCCATCAAGGAAATCGAAATAATGTCCTTTGTAGCACCCAAAATTTGGTTTGGTTTGTCACTCTACGGTCATTTTGTGCACACTTTGGGATAATTAGACCGGTACCTACAGTTTACCGTAGATTCCAAACCACTAACAAACATCCACGCCACCGCCAGGACAAGAACCTGAAGCCTGTGGTACCAACGGACAGAGAACTAATCAATTGGTCATCAGGCCACTATAGCAGCCGAGAAACAATGAAAAACCTCTATCAATCCAGGCGTCTTTAAGTAATGTTTTGGTAATTGTTTTATCTTCGCTGAAGTGAAATGATAGTCTATCAACTTGGAACCAAATTATAAAACTTAGAAACTAAAGTTGTGAAACATTTAGTTTACATTTTCCACTCCTTTTAGTCCATTTTCCAAATATTTCAACATTTTCAAGACTTCAACAGTTAAAAAGTAATTTGATCCAAGGATATTTCATGTACAGTAGAACCTCTGTAAGTCGAACTTCAAGGGGAGACGCCAAATAATTCGAGAGTTAGAGTTTTCGACTTATGAAGGATTTCGATTTACGCGGATTTTGTAAGGAAATATTCTAGATTCTTTGACTTATTGAGTTAGAGATGTAAAATAAATAAAAATTCAAGTTACACAGGTGATAAACATGTTTATTTGCAACTTTGTGTTTGCATGTTTATTTGTTAGAGTTCAAATGAAATCAATAGCAATAATAAGAATTATAATAAAATATTTCATAGAATTGGTTATTCTATTTACTGTATACCCACACATTGTTTTCTAGGAAACAATGACTTACATGTCGGCAAATCCTTAAAGTCGGTAACTTATTTTTCTTTAAGCTATAAGAGGTAAATAGTTTCAAATGATCGAGTTGTAAAGTTGTAAGAAAGATTGTAAGATCAAACATTGCTC
The DNA here is from genome assembly GCA_021605095.1 of Caerostris extrusa. Taxonomy (NCBI): domain Eukaryota; kingdom Metazoa; phylum Arthropoda; class Arachnida; order Araneae; family Araneidae; genus Caerostris; species Caerostris extrusa. Next base: position 3,702 of record BPLR01017705.1, on the reverse strand, counting down.
ATGTTCGAGACACAGAGGTCCAATTTTTTTTTTTCCCGAGTTACGGAGGGAAAATATATATCAAAATGGCTTGTGGGGATTGACTAATTAGTTCGACATATAGAGGTTGAACTTTCGAGTAATGGAAGTTTTAGGGCTGGAGGATGGGAACAAATATTTTTCGAGTTTGAGGTTTTCGACTTATCGAGATTCGACTTAAAAAAAGGTTTTACTGAAAAGGTTTAGAGATTTAAAGGAAAGAGATTTAGTATGAAAAGTAAACAAAATCCGTCATGCAAAGAGCCATCTTTAGCCAGTATACTTTTGATTTCACCCGACGTGGCAACTATAAAAATTTCTGCAAAATCAATGCTCTCTTTTCAACGTTTGGGGAGATCTGTTTTTACACCTATGTATGGAAAGTTTGCGAGCGTCACCTAAAAAGTTGAAAGTTTGTACAACGGAACTTTATGTATTGTAAAACTGAAGCCTTTTCATATTCAGGAAATGAATATTTCTTTACACGATAGCTGGTTGAATGATAATTTCAGGATTACCAATATGGTGAAATACAGTAAACTGAACAATTTAATAAATAAAATATACAAGTATATTTTGAACATTGGTGAAATATTTGCAAGTATGCACTTTTTGACATGGTATTTTTATTTATTTTATTATTACAGTAGAACCTCTTTAAGTCCAACTTCGATAAGTTGAAAAACCTCTACAACTCGAAAAGTTTGTACCCCTTCCCTTCAAACTCCCAAAACCTCCATTACTCGAAATTTCCAACCCTCTATAAGTCAAAATAATTAGTCAATCCTCACAAGCCATTTTGGTATACATTTCCCTCCGTAACTCAATTTTTGGACCTCTGTATCTCGAACATTACCTATGTTTGATTTTTACAATCTTTTTTTTTTTTACAAACTTTACAACTCGATCATTTGAGAACAATTATCTCCATAGCTGGAAGAAAAATAAGTTACCGACTTTAAGGATTTGCCGACATGCACGTCATTGTTTCTTAGAAAAACAATGTATGAGTATATAGTAAATAGAATAACCAATTCTATGAAATAGTAACTCGGAAGAAAAAAAAATGTCTGCTCTTTATAGCTTAGATAATACTATAGATATAGAACGATCGAATTTTCTAAAAAAAAAAAAATAATAACCGACTTTTTATTGTAGTACATAATATAACTTTTAAGTAGCAAATAAACATGTTTATTACCTCTGTAATTTGAATGTTTATTTACTTTACCTCTCTTACTCAAAATAAGTTAGAATCTAAACCACAAAATGCGCGTAAGTCGAAAACTCTATAACTCGAATTATTTGGAGTCTCCCTTGAAGTTCGACTTACAGAGGTTCTACTGTAGTATAGTTTCTATATACAACTTTCAATATATAGTTTGTTGTTTATTTTTCTATATATCGTTTCATATAGTATGATTAAGTACACACAATCTGTCAACCAAAGAGCCATCTTTAGCCAGATTTCATCCGACGTGGTAACTATAAAAATTTCTCCAAAATCAATGCTCCTTTTCATCGCTTGCGGGTGACGTGCCTTACACCTATGTATGAAAAGTTTACGAGCGTCACCTAAAAGTTTAAAGTTTGTACAACAAAAACTTTATGTATTGTAAAACTGTATTATTACGTATTCAGAAAATAAAATTTTTCCTTACACGTTAACTGGTTGAACGATAGTTACCATATTATTAATATGGTGAATTACAGTAAACTGAACAATTTAATATACAAAATATACAGGTGTATTTGAACATTGGTGATATATTTGCAAGTATGCACTTTTTGACATTGTATTTTTATTTATTTTATTATAATTATTATTATTTGCAATTTAACATTTACAAAAATGTAACACTTTAGGATTTGGAGCAAAACATTGAGAAAAACAATAAAAAAGTACTTACTTCTTTCCAGCATTCACAAAATTCACAACTTCCATCTTCATCATTCCTATCGTACGCACCGAAGTAAACTTCCGTAAGAGGGTTTTCCTCGTCAAACATTACAAGATAAATGAGCAATTTCTTTTTCCTTTCTGGCAAAATCTCACAAACAATTGATCTTGCAAGCAAATGGAAACTGAATTTAACTTTTCCTGCGTTACCGTAAATGCTTATATACTAGATGAAATTCTACCGTCTCAGTTTCTTTGATTTGACTTAACTTACAGATTGGAGGTTATTATATTTGAAATTAAATGACTGAATCCACCTTCACTTTGCAAATGTGCAGCAGACACTGTTTACGCAAATATTGCATCAGCATATTATTATGTGATTCGAATTTGTTGCACTATTCCGAAGATCAGTATAATGGTTACGAGAGTGGCTTGGTTTGGTTTGTCCCTCTACGGTCATTTGGCTAATTAGAGCCGGGGACTACGTTTAACGTGGATTCTGAACCACTCACAAACATCCATACCACCGCCAGGATTCGAGCCTGAAATCTGTGGTACCAAAGGTAATCCATATACTCAAATTTGGTTGGATCTACAGGAGTTTAAGTCGAAGACGGAAATATTGAACGTCAACTGAGTGGAATCCCGTTCATCTTCCATGGCCTCATGGCTGATGACTAGCGCTCTTGATTTTGGTACCAAAAGGCTTCAGGTTCGCATCCTGAAGGTGGCATAGATGTTTGTGAGTGGAATGTTAGTCCACATTAAACTGTATAGTAATCCCACTTTAAACTGTAGTTCCCAGTCTAATTTGCCTAAAGTGTACTTAAAATGATCTGCATACCGACAAACCAAACCTATTCAACTTCCAAAAGATAGCTTTGGATACTCAAACATCGTTTTAGAACTAAATTCTGGATTAAAAATTAAACTTCCCATCCTCTAGAGAGATCTGCCTACTACTTCGATTTTTGGATTTAGAAATAAACTCCCTACAATTCCAATGCACTAAATAGAATATTTTTGGGGCCTGACTGGCCAGTTAAAGATTAAACTTCCCATCCTCTACAGATATGCAAGATCTGCCTGTTATACTTCGATTTTGGATTGACATATTGAAATAAGGACTAACTGTTCTACAATTGATTAGGGGGGATTACCAGTGCACTCCCCATTTATAAGTATTTCATCAGGACTTTGTTCAGTCTGATCACTTAAGTGATTTGTATTTTATACCACCTTACTTGGATGCAATGAATTGATTTTGTATGCCTACAGTTTTATATGCTCATTTTAACACTCAACTGTTTAATTTTCGGAAATAAGTTACTTGTTGGGTTTTGGGAAAAGATCTGCTGAATCAGGCACTTGATCAATGGACAATCGTTATCGAACTGCAAATGCGTGGCAGAGTTCAGATTACGCAAAAATATTTCATGGACACTATTATTGCACGTCAGAGGGATCCACCGTCGTCGTGGTGTCCCCCGCGATCCTCAGGTCGTGACACGCCTCTCGGATTCGAAAAGGTGCGAGAAATATTGCACTTCTTCAAACGTTTCGAAGAGAACGAGGAAGTCGGGCCTGAATGGCCGAAGTGGCTAGCGCTCTGGCGCTCGGTACCACAGGTTTCGGGTTCGAGTCCCGGCGGTGCCATAGATGTTTGTAGTGGTTCCGGAATCCACTTTAAACTGTGAGGTCCCGACCTAATCTGATCGTAGAGCGTTGCGGGGGCATTTGTTATTTGCTCCGTCTGTGGCTGTCTTCAAGTGATGCGCGCC
>BPLR01017704.1:0-129741 GCA_021605095.1 Caerostris extrusa | reverse complement strand
AAGGATAAACTGTAAAAAACGTGGGAACAAACGGGTTTTGCTGATGATTTTTCAAGTCATGTCTACAGGTAACTTTAAATAACGTATGGGACACTTGTGTCCCAATGAAAAAGAAATCACAAAACTATTGAATAAAAACAGACACTCGCTGATATTTAGTTAGGTTTATATGTAGCATTAGATAATGTATGAGACATACTCGCTGATACATTCGTTGCTAGGTCTATAGGTAGCATTAGATAATATATGGGGCATGCTTGCTGATACAGACATTCGTTGCTAGGTCTATACATAACATTAGATAATGTACGGACACATGTATCCCAATGAAGGATAAATTGCAAAAATTGGGAACAAGCAAGGTTTTGCTGAGGATTTGTTATCATTAAAGGTATCTTTAAATTACGATTGGACACATGTGTCTCAATGACAAAAGAAATCACAAATCTAGGGAACGAAAACAGACACTCTTGATATTCTGTCAGGTCTATAGGTAGCTTTAGAAAACGTGTGGAACACATGTGTCACAGTAAAGAAGAATACTGACACAAATAGGAACACATAGGTTACAGAACTCACAAGCTACTGTGCCAATGGTTTGGAAATGACCATGCATGCTTGATTGATAAACCTCCAGTGGGATCTCAACTAGTCACTACAAAAGGAACAAATACTTTCCTCTTCTATATGTTATATACTATACGTTATATTTCCTCTATAAGATATACCTATTTTCTTTATTTTTAAATAAAATTAAAATTATTAATGACCTGTGCAACATACACAAACTACAAAAGTAAATTTCTCTTTCTTTAAAATGTAAATGGTATTCAAAGGTTTAATAGGTTAAAGTTTGAGAATCACTGTAACAGAGAACAAACAAAACAAAATAAAAACTTACTTAAATCCTAATAGCACGGTAAAACGCAGCTTAGAAACCATCTTTATGTCTTGGTAGGGTTAGTTGTTATATTATGTTCTTTAACCAAGCACTGCTATTTATATTTAAACAGACAGAATTAAAGTTGAAATACACCTACACAAATATTTCTTTTCTACTTTATAAATTAAATCTCAGAGTTATTAGTTATTCATTTCCTTGCAGTGAGAAACAACATATTTCAGAAGCTTTTATTTTGCTACTCTAGTAGCAATGGCAAAACAGCTGAACAAACGCAAATTGTTCTTTAATGAATTTACTTTCTCTTTGTGATAAAAACAACTGTCACTGATATGCGAAATACTTTTTTTTTTTCTTAGTCTCGTGGATTATTTATTGGTCCTTAATATATTTTTTTTTTGTTCTAATATTTATTTAAGTTAGCATTTGAATTTTCCTTGCAAAATATATGAAAATGTTTTCTCTTATATGTGAAACGGAATAAGTATTTTAATATTGATGATTGATTACTTTTAAACTTAAGCCAAGTTTTTAAATTTAAATATATACTTTTGTTACCGAAAAAAGTATTTTTAAGTTTTACGATTACGGCGTGATTATGATATGGTCCAGTGGAAAACACACAAACAGAAGTCTGTTCACACAGATTCGAATCAGTTGGTTGATGAGTTGCAGACACTACTGTTAACTACTGAGACTCGATGGTGATTGAATCAGCATGTATGATCATCCATCCCAGATTGTCAGACTATTTGGCATTTTTCCAGTTTTATCTCTGACAAGATCTTGCTGCCTGGTTGTAAGGAACTGTTTCTGGTTAATTTATCTTAATTCTTAATCGCAACATAAATAAATGTGAGTGAATATTTTTTTGAAGTGGAAAATTTTCTGGAATTTTAACTAAATATAAAAAAACATAAGATTCTATTTATTTCTTGTTGATGAAAAAAATATTGTTCTTTGTTAGGAAGTTAATCAATATGCATTCAGTTAACTGTGTACGCTGTTATCAATCTGTATTCAGTTATCTGTACTCTGATATCAATTTTTATTTAATGCCAAGATCGCCCATTATTGAACTTAGCAAGGACTCCTGATCAAAGTTACTGTAAAATACATGTTGCTTTTACTGAATAAGCTTAAAATGCTATTTTTTCCTCTAAAAGTATAAATTTAAGTAAAAGACGTAACTTAGATTTAAAATAAAAAAAAAAGCATATGTTATTTTGCCGTTAAAGTATGCATTATTTTCGCCGTAATAGTTTGGATTTTGAGCTCAGGCCTTTTCAGGGTCAACTATACTTTTAAACTCCTGGGAGTTCAATTTCAAAGGAAAAAAAAAAAAAATATTTTACCTAGATAACAGAAAAAAAATGAAATCACTATATAAAAGTAGTAGAATTATTTGAGCTATTTAAATCAGGATTACATGTGAGTGTTTGAAAAAAAAAATATTTTCCTAAGAGCCAAAATTTTAGTTAAAGAGGAAGTATACCTCGTTTTAAGTAACTAATGATAATAATATAAAAGTAATTCTTGTTAATAAGGTAAGATTAGCTCTTGTAAATCCTCCCAGAGGTAAATTTAAACGTACATATATCTATATTTAAAATTTCTACTCTTCTAAATTTTAAATTTCCTATTAACAATTTGAATAACTAAAATTAAATAATTAAGCTGAAAAATACATCCGTTTTAATTTTTTTTTTTTTTTATTATTTCAACAATCAATTTTGGGAATATAAATATAATTCAAACTATATTCTTTCTTCCATATCTAAATTTTTTTTTATTATTATTCATTGTCTTTATTGGTGCAACAAACCCTTGGTGGGCCAGGGCCACCTGTTTACTGGGAGATTTTATTTTACTGTATTTTATATTTAAATTTAATAAAACATTATGTAATTCAATTACGCGACAAATTTTCTTGGAAACCAAGTAAGAAATAAGTGTAGCGATTTCCCTGATAACATGTAGTTATCAAATTCCGGTCTGTTGTTCGTTACCTATTAGTCGGTAATAGTATTTCTAGAAAATACAATTAAAGATTACAAGTTCAGAAAAACTAATATTCACAGGACGCTCTCTAGGGAATATGAATTCAATTAATTGATCAAGATTCAATTGATTTTTTTTTTTAGATCTTTGGTTTTGCATCGATTTTCATATTCTGGTAGCCCTTTTCTTTTTTACTTCAGCTGGCAAGCATTTCATTTATCGTTCACTACTTAAAGGTGGATTTTTAAAAGATTCAATGTTATCTAAGCTGCATTACCAGAGATAACTATTGCATTAAATCTCAGAAAGTGAAGAAATAATGCTTACCAAGTAGCTTTCAGGAGTAATGCCTCGTATTTAGGAAAACCTCGGTGAAATAATCCAAATCAATATCTCTATGAAGTGGGGGCCTGAATGGCCGAGTGGCTAGCGCTCTGGCGCTCGGTACCACAGGTTTTGGGTTCGAGTCTCGGCGCCACGGATGTTGTAGTAGTTCGGAATCCACTTTACACCGCAGTCCCGGTCGAATATGATCGTAGAGCGTTGCGGGGGCGTCCGTGGCTTATCTTCGAAGTTACGCGCCCCCTGGGTAATGCAAAGTGAGTAACGTTTGTGCAGAGCTTGCCTTAAGGCATCTAAGACTAAATTTTGCCATCTGCATTAGAAGAAAAAAATATCTCTATTAAGTCAAATCTTAGTTTTATCTTCAAGTTACACGCGCCCTCTGGGTAATGCAAAGTGAGTAACGTCTGTGCAGCGCTTGCCTTAAGGCGCCCAAGACCAAGTTGTATAAGTGTTTGCCAGTTGCATTAGAAAAAAAAAAAGGATTATGGATGGAAAAATCCATTACTAGTAGAGCAAGAAAAATAAATGCCACCTTTTCACATAAAACTTGACTTAATGAAAAAATTTATGAAACCATGAATAAGATAGACCAGCCTTTAAGTTATTAACTTACTTCAAATACTTAATTACCTCCTCTTAAATTAGTTCCTTGAGCTCTTTACGGATGCAAATTTTGATAGAGTGCTTCAAAGCACGTCTCATTATATATATCTGTAGGTAAAAGGAAGTTGGTTGTTTTCTAGTTTCTAGTTGGCCATTGTTTCATTTTACGTGGAAAGAAGCCAAAAATACTTCTTGTCTTGTATCAACGAATTTCTCAGAAAATGTGAAGTCAAAGAACTACAAGAAATTAGTGATTTACATGTCTGCATACAAGAAACTCGGTTGCATTATGTTTTTTAAGAATGTATTTTCTTCAGTGTTATTTGCACTTCTTTTCTGAAAATTGCATACAAGTTAGGGAGAATCTCGGCGAGCCTTTTCACCAGAACATTGCGAAAATAGAGAAAAGATATCAGGAAAAATGGTTCACCACAATATTGACATTGGACAATTTTCTATAGTGGTTTCGCAATGCATCGGCGATAACCCATCTCGCAACATAGGGTTTGTGCAGACATATGTTTGTTTAATACATTGCTATATATTGAAGACATTATGACAAATATCTTAGGAAAGGAGCCAATTTCAACTTTTCATTACCATATTCGTGCTGAGCAACCCAAATTTAGTAATTTTATTCTCAGAGAAAAAAAATTTCATCATTAAAAAAAATCAAAATTTCATTTCATTAATTTTCGTCATTTTCAAAATTTGCACAATTTCATTTTTTTCTTCTTTTTCTCGTTCAAAAATTTCATGTGTTGTTTCGCGTTATTAAGGGATTAGAATGATTATTTTAACACAAGCAACATTATTCAATTCCTCTTAAAAATTTTTTTGTGAACATTTTCTTATGCTGAAGGTTAATTTTTTTTCTACAATGGAATTACCATCACATATTGAAGTATTTAATCAAACACAATGACTATTATTAAACAAAGATAAGATATCTGGACATTTATTTTAGACCTGTTCTAAATATTTCTGTTCTGTTCAATTATATTATAAGAAATATGAAGGAATTCTAAGTGTTTATTTTTGGTGAATAGTGCAAGAAATAATTATCAAAATTACTACTTCTAAGTTACAGCTATCATGACAGGATATTGTTTTCTGTTTACAAAATGGACACATTTTTTTTCGCTTGATGATTTCCGCGTTTTCTAAATTGTTTGATATTATAACAAATAATAAATAAAATGGAAAACGTTAGTTTTATATATCATCATCGTGAGAATATTTTTTTCAATCATAGTTAAATTTTAAGTTAAGTTCATAAAACTACAACAGCATTAAACATATGAATGTTTTAAATTTGAAAGGCTTGGCGAATAAGTGTGCTATAATATTAAATAAATATGGGCCTGGATGGGGCTAGCGCTCGGTACAACAGGTTTCGGGTTCGAGTCCCGGCGGTGCCATGGATGTTTGTAGTGGTTCGGAATCCACTTTAAACTGTAGATCCCGGTCTAATAGGATCGTAGAGCGTTGCGGGGGCATTGTTACTCCGCGTCCGTGACTTATCTTCAAGTTACACGCTCCCCTGGGTAATGCAAAGTGAGTACGTCTGTGCAGCGCTTGCCTTAAGGCATCCAAGACCAAGCTGTCTAAGTGTTGGCAGCTGCATTAGAAAGAAAAAATATTTAATAAATATCTTCCCTAAATAAAGAAATAAAAATAGCAGTTTTGTTCATCTGTGACAAAGCAGTCTGTTAAAACCATGAGAATAACGAGAGAAATTAATGCCATTATATATATACTAATCATCATCAGTGGTGCAAAAGCCCCATGGTCTGCCTACTAGCAGATTACGAGACGGAGATACTACCTTTTACGAGGTAAGGTTGCTAGCCTACACCAAACGCTCTACAGTCCTATTAGACCGGGACCTACGGTTTAAAGTGGATTCCGAATCACTACAAACATCCATGGCACCTCTGGTGCTCGAACCCGAACCCTGGTACCGAGCGGCAGAGCGCTAATTACTCGGCCATCAGGTCCCAATATATGCTAATATTAATGCTAATTCTCTCAGATAAACTATTGAAAAAAAAAAAAAAATAAGATTTTCATCACTTTTAAAAATCAGAATGCCGACAAGAAATTTGAGCAAACAATAGGATTGAGAAAAGGACATTAGTATATGTACAAGTATTCCATTTAAAGATTTAGTGAATTAAACGCACGTAATATAAAAATAGGATTAGCTCTCTAGCCCTTAGTGCCATAACTTTCGGGTTAGAGTCGGCGGTGCCCCATGGATATTTGTAGTGGTTCAGAATCCATTTTAAACCGTATATTCTAATATGACTGTAGAGAGTTGACTGACAACCCTGTTACCCCGTAAAAAGAAAACATCTCATGTTTTAGAATCTGCCAGTAGGCAGACGTCCCTGGCCCACCATGCGGCTGTTGCAACATTGAAGAAGAAGAATATAGAAATAATGAACAATATGCTGAAAACTTTTTAATGACTGGCTTGAAGGATTAATTTTAAAGATCACTTTTAGAATTTTGATAAATTTCGAGAAAGACTCAAAAGTGCCAGCGAAAAACAGGGCAAAAGATTTCAGAATGTTAACAGATGGGAAGGAGATACCGAATTTTATAATGCTGGCACATTATTGAAAAAAAGTGGGAATGCTTTAATAAGATGAATACATCTACATAATTTTTTTAATACATTATTAAGTTTTGGTCTACAGAGGAAAGAAATATATCAAAATAGATGAAGTCATACTTTGACGACAAATAACTCCAAATCCATGAAGTGGATGTTTCAAAAGAAGTCACCTATGTTTTACTAAGTTTGGATGAAGAAATTTTGAATTAAGAAGTTTTGGTGTACAAATGTGTCGAAGATATAAAGAAACGATGGGTGATACAATGACGGCAGATTATTGAAAAAAGATGACATTATTCCACAAAAGAAAGGATATAAGAGTTTTGGTGCATAGATGGATATGAATCTATCAAAGTAGATTGGTATTTCAATGATGGCAATTAGATTAGGCTATATTTAAGAAAGGTGGCAAGCAAATGATTGGATAGCTATACAATTATGGTAGTTATTGAAAAGCGATTGCGTGAATGCATGAATAAGAGACAGAATTCTAAGAAATTTTACTTTACATATGGAAAGGAATCTATCAAAGTAGATAGGTATTAAAATGAGGCACATTATTGAAAAGCGATGATAAGAAAGCTTTATAAAAGGAAGGATTTAAGAAATTTTGATTTACAGATGGAAAGGTACCTATCAAAGTAGACAAGAATTTCAACGATGGTATATTATTGAAAAGCGATGTTAAGAAAGCTTCAGCAAAAGGAAGTATTTAAGAAGTTTTGGTGCATAGAAGCAATATGAATCTATAAAAGTAGATAGGTATTACAATTATGGTAGTTATTGAAAAGCGATTGCGTGAATGCGTGAATAAGAGAAAGAATTCTAAGAAATATTACTTTACAGATGGAAATGAATCTATCAAAGTAGACAGGTATTTTAATGATGGCACATTATTGAAAAGCGATGATAAGAAAGCTTCAGCAAAAGGAAGTATTTAAGAAGTTTTGGTGCACAGAAGCAAAAAAAAATGAATCTATCAAAGTAGATAGGTATTACAATTATGATAGCTTATTGAAAAGCGATTGCGTGAATGCGTGAATAAGAGAAATAATTCTAGGAAATCTTACTTTACAGATGGAAATGAATCTATCAAAGTAGACAGGTATTTCAATGATGGTATATTATTGAAAAGTGATGTTAAGAAAGCTTCAGCAAAAGGAAGTATTTAAGATGTTTTGGTGCACAGAAGCAAATGAATCTATCAAAGTAGATAGGTATTACAATTATGATAGCTTATTGAAAAGCGATTGCGTGAATGCGTGATTAAGATAAAGAATTCTAGGAAATCTTACTTTACAGATGGAAATGAATCTATCAAAGTAGACAGGTATTTCAATGATGGCATATTATTGAAAAGCGATGATAAGAAAGCTTCAACAAAATTAAGGATTTAAGAAGTTTTGGTGCACAAAAGCAAATGAATCTATCAAAGTAGATAGGTAATAAAATTATGATAACTTATTAAAGCGATTGCGTGAATAAGAGAAAGAATTCTAGGAAATCTTACTTTACAGATGGAAATGAATCTATCGAAGTAGACAGGTATTTCAACGATGACACTTTATTGAAAAGCGATGATAAGAAAGCTTCAACAAAAGGAAGGATTTAAGAAGTTTTGGTGCACAGAAGCAAAGGAATCTATCAAAGTAGATAGGTATTACAATTATGATAGCTTATTGAAAAGCGATTGCGTGAATAAGAGAACGAATTCTAGGAAATCTTACTTTACTGATGGAAATGAATCTATCAAAGAAAAACAGTTATTTCAATGATGGTATATTGTTGAAAAGCGATGATATGGAACTTCAACAAAAGGAAGGATTTAAGAAGTTTTGGTGTATAGATGGAAATGAATCTATCAAATTAGGTATTAAAGTGAGGGTAGATTATTGAAAATCGATGATATGAAAGTTTTAATAAAAGGAAGGATTTACGAAGTTTTGATTTACAGATGGAAATGAATCTATCAAAGTTGATAGGTGTTACAATGATAGTAGATTATTGAAAAGATATGGTGTGAATGCTTGAATAAGAGAAAGAATTCTAAGAAATACAATTTAACATTAAACAATTTCTATTAATTAACTTCAATATTAAACATAATAATTTTAGATAGATTAACTGATGTTGTACTATTAAAAATAATTCTGTAAAATTCTCTATTTTACAATTTTAAATAAAAATATTAATTTTCAGAACTACTTATTGCAGTTACAGAGTTTTCTTTGTAATTAACTATTTGTAAATGTATAAATGTAATTTTTTATTTAATTAATTTTTATTTACATTATTTGCCATTTCATTTAAAAATAGCTCATTAATGTGAATATGATATCAAATTGTATTTATTTCAGGTTTCAGAAGGTTCAATTAAAATAAATTTTTTTATAAATTGAAAATTATTATTGAATCACAACGATTATGACTTATTTGATTGAAAACTTTTTTTCCTTTAAATTTTTAAAACATTTGAAAAAAAAAAAAACTTCATATTTAATTTTTATCTGTGTTTATTTCATCAAAAGGCAATCAAATAGTGAAATTTAGAAAACATTCAGTACATTTTAAAAATATTTAGTTTCCTAAATTTTACGGAAATTTATTTATTTAAATAATAATGATTTAAGTTGTTTTTAATTGTAAATGGTATACCACAGTGTAGAAAATGGTGTAGGAGTGTAGTAAGCAAAGAAAATAATAAGATTTAGTATGTATTTTAAAATTTTATTTAATACACAAGAGACAAACTCCAAAATTTAAATTCCAATTCATTGTTAACAAACTCAACACAACCATCACCCTTTAATTTTTTATCATAAAGTAGGCTATTAAAGGGAATATATAAAAGATATAATAACATTATTGTACATTTATAATAAGGCAAAAAATGGCGCCGATAATCATAATTTCCCTATTTTATTATAGATAAAGATTTCAATAATTGTATTTATAATTATAATTGTAGCCAGGGTTTTGATATCCATAAGAGTACTGATTATTTTGTCCACCGTTGTTACCATACCCATTGGAATATTGATTGCCGTTGTTGCCACCATCGCCTTGATTTCCATTGTCATTACCATATGAATATTTATAAGCATACTGATTACCATTATTATTGGAAGAGCCGCCTTGGTTACCATTGTTATTCGAACCATCGCCTTGATTGCCGTTGTCATTACCATATGAATATTCATAAGCATACTGATTACCATTTTTATTATTAGAATTTCCTCCTTGATTGCCATTGTCATTACCATATTTATATGAATAACCATACTGGTTATTACTATTATCATTATTATTTGAATCTTTTCCTTGATTACCATTATTTTCATTACCATATTGATAGGAATAACCATACTGATTACCATTATTATTGGAAGAGTCGCCTTGGTTACCATTGTGATTCGAACCATCGCCTTGATTGCCATTGTCATTACCATATTTATATGAATAACCATACTGGTTATTATTATTATCATTATTATTTGAATCTTTTCCTTGATTACCATTATTTTCATTACCATATTGATAGGAATAACCATACTGATTACCGTTATTATTTGAATCTTCACCTTGGTTGCCATTGCTATCACCATTTGAATAAGATGACTGACCATCATTTCCGTTACTGTCTTCATCATTGTTACCTTTGGAGTTGAAAAGGTTATTGAAGCCAAAATCCCACCATTCATTTTTGCTTTCTTTGTTGTCATGTAAGTTAGTGTCGAATTTATTATACATCTCTTTTGAGACTTCATCAGAACCTAAATCCAGAATATCACCTAAACATGCCTGTAAGTTTTTTTCCATGTTTAACGGCTTTTTTTCGAAATGGAAGCAGTATTTCATAAAATCGAACATACTTTGAGATTGCGGCTTGAATCGGAAGTAATAAAAGAATATATCTGTAAAAGCCGTGTTTTGCAACAACATATCATAAGTTACAATTTTAAAAAAGTTATGCGCAGCTTGGTAAAGGTTGCCATCAAATAAGTTTTTGATATATAATATATACAATTCGGGCTTTGCCTCATCATTTTCTGAAGCACAAATCGAATTTCGGCAAGCCTCAAAGTTTTCAGAGTGTTTGATAGGCTCTACATCGAAAGAGTAACAGAATTTAAAGAAATCAAACAAACTTTTCGTTGTTGGATAGCATCCGAACCAGAAGTAGAAGTTGTCCCAATTTTCAGGTTTTTCTACATCTTCAAATGTTAAATTGCTTAAGAAAGTTTTCACCTTATCATAACTTTCTTTGTAATGCAGCTCAGATGGTCCAAACAAATTTTTTGCAAACTGCGTGTAATAAAGTGTTGATATTTCATCCGATTCTTGAATTTTATTTAGAGCCGCTTGGAAGTTTATTAGGAAGTTGAAAGGCATTTTGGGATATTGGAAGCAATATTTCATAAAATCCCACAGACTTTCTGTCAACTCTAAACCGCAGTACGCGTAAAATTTCTTTCGGTTTTCATCAGTTTGCGCTTGATCAAAATCTAGACCTGCAAAATATTTGTATATAATTTCATAGTCTTTAATATAATCAACCGGCTGATCTTTGTTGTCATCGCCAAATAAGTTGTTTAAGAATAGGGTGTAAAAATCATCAGGCACATCAACAGAATCGCACTTCGAGATTGCGTTCATGATAGCTTCAAAATTTGTATCAAATTTGGTAGGCTTTTCTTCGTATTGAAAGCAGTATTTAAATAAGTCAAACAAACTCTTCGGTACTGGAGGGCATCCAAAATAATACAAGAAGAGTTCCCAATTGTCAGGGCTTTGTGCATCGTTGAAAGTCAAATATTTCATGAACTGAACTACCTCATCATAATCATTTTTATAATTCTGTTCACTTGCACCAGAATTTTTTGCAAACTCTATGTAGAATTTCAGAGGAACTTGGTTCATATTATTAATTGTATTCATAGATTTTGGGAAATTTACATTGAAGTCGTTAGGCATTTGGTCAAAATGAAAGCAGAATTTTATAAAATTAAATACACTCTCTGATTCAATATTGGACGGGAAATAGCTGTAGAATTTCTTTAGGTTGTCCTCAGTTTGAACATCTTCGTATGTCATATCCGTAAGGAAATCATGTATCCCATCGTAATTTGCTCCATAATCGAACTGGCTATTTTTATTGTTGTTATCTTTATTATTATTATTTTTATCTTTGTCATCATTACTATTGTTCTCGTTATTATCTTTGTTATTGTAATTACCACCGAACAAAATATTCTTAAATAGGGTGTAATATTTTTCAATAATTGTCTCTACATCTATATCTGGACTACAGCATATTTTCCACATGTATGGAGAATATACATCAAAATTTGTTGGTTTCTCCGATTCTGAGAAGCAGGACTTAATGAATTCAAATACGCTTTCAGATTCTATGTAGAAATGTAAAATCCTGTAAATTTCTTCGGAATTTTCTTCTGTTTGGATTTCTTCAAAAGTCCTGTCTTTTAAAAATTGATGTGCTGTATAGTAATCTATTTCATAATCATTGTTATCATTTCCAAATACTTTTGTAATAAACTGTGTATAGTAATCTTCAGGCACTTCATCTAACTTTGTAATTTTTTTGAATATCGGTAAGAAATTTACTTGAAAATCTTCCGGCTTTTCGGGAGACAAGAAACAAAATTTGATGAATTTCCATACACTTTCTGATATAATGTCTATATGGAAAAAGTTCTTTAAATTGCTCATATTTTCTTCAGTTTGTGCTTCGTCGAAAGTCAAATCATTCAAATATTGCCTGATTGTATCATAATTTGCATCATAATCTTGATCATCCTCTCCAAACAAATTGTTATCGAACTGTTCGTAAACATAATCCGGAATTTCTTCTGATTCGGAAGTTAAAACTGGTTCCATAACTGTTTCGAAATTTTCATCAAAATTGACTGGCTTTTCCGAGTGTCGGTAACAGTATTTAACAAATTCAAATTGACTTCTGGTTTTTATGGTGAAATGAAAATACTTGTAAAATGTTTTTATCATTTCTTCTTCTTGTAGATCTTCGAAAGTCAAATCTTCTAAAAATGTTTTGGTTGAAGCGTACTTCTTTCCGTATTCTTGATCATCATTATTTGGCTGTTTATTTGATGGTTTAGATCCTTTCTTGTTTGGTTGTTTATCTGAAGGCTTAGAACCTTTTTTGCCTGGCTGCTCCTTTGAGGGCTTGGAACCTTTCTTATTTGGCTTGGTGTCATGATTTTTATGATTATGCTTTTTACCCTTTCCATGGATTTTTTTATTCGAATCCTTATCAGTTGGTTTGTTCTTACGTGTTTTTTTTGTGTCTCCTTTATCAGGTCTTTTCTTTTCTTTCGTCGGTTTCTTGTTATTTCTTCCATGTCTAGGATGTTTATGTCTATGAACCTTCTTTTTGCCATCTTCATCAGAATTTGGTTTCCTTTCTGGCGAATCATCTTTTTTCTTAGGATGTCTTTTGTGGTTATTTTTATCCGGAACATGCTTGCCATGCTTTTTACCATGGTGATCAAATTTTTTATGCGGATGTTTCTTGTGAACATCTCCCTTTGTTCCTTTAGGATGTCGATGTTTCCTTGGCTTATGAGGTTCCTTAGAGTTTTTTCCACGATGGGTCTTTTTATGCCCATACTTATGACTAGAAGGTTTTTTGTGATCTTTTTTATGTCTTGTAACTTTATTTCGTTTATCTCCATGTCTATTATAAGAATCATCATCTTTTCCAGGCTTCTGTTTTTTATTCTTTGGATGCTTATGTTTTCTATCAGGTTTAGATGGCTTGGAATGTTTATGTCCAGTTTTATGTCTCTTATCTTTCGTAGAGGGTTTATCTTTGTGATTATGTTTATGTCGAAGCCCTTTATCATGCTTTTTATCATGGTTTCGCCGTGTGTCTTTGTTATGATGCCCACCATGTTTACCGGGCTTACGATTTTTTTTATCTTTTTTGCCCCTTGAAGGTTTTTTACCGTGTTTATTGTCGTCAGAATCTTCATCGTCATCATGTGGTCGAATGCCTTTTGATTTCTTGTTTCCGTGTCTGGATGTTCTATGTTTGCTTTGACGATATATTTCTTCCGAGTTGTCAATTTCTTCTTCACTCATATTTTGGGTTGAATGTCTATTAGGTTTATTATTGCCTTTTGAGGGTTTTGTTCTAGTTTTTCTAGATGGTTTTTTGTTTTTATCATCTTTATCCTTTCTGTGAGACTTAGGATGTTTTTTCTTATTTCCATACTTGCTATCTTTGGATTTAGAAGGAGTTTTGTCCCGTGAATGACGAGGTTTGTGAGATTTATGATTTTTAGGACTCTTTTTACCCTTCGTTGGTTTTGGAGATTTATTTCCATATGTATCATAGTCATCATCATCTTCATTATTTCCTGATTTGTGTTTCGATCTTTTATCTTTGACAATGCGTTTATAACGTGTGCTTTCAGAATCTTCTGAGCTTACATATGAAAAATCTTCTTCACTTTCGGAGCTGCTTGGCTTACCCCTATTATTTGAGGGTTTATTTCTTTTTGGTTTAGTTTTATTTCTGGAAACAGATGGATTATTTTTGTCAGTTTTATCCTTAGGTTTTCGATTTTTATTTGATTTAGGTTTACGATTTCTACGATTCTTCGGATTTTTTGGAGAAGTGGAAGGCTGTCCGGGTTTGTCATCATCATCATCTTCCTCTTCGTCGTCGTCTGTTGGTTTATTTCCGTTGCGTCTCGAAGTTTCAGTGCGCCTCTGACGATTATTTTGACGACTTATTTCACTGCTATAATAACTTTCATCTTCCTCTGAACTATATGAAGAATTTTTATTAGGTCTACGGGGTTTGTCATTTTTATTTGAAGGTTTTCGTTTGCGACCGGGCTTAGGCTTGCGATTTTTACGATTTTTTGGCTTGCCCGAAGGAGAGGAGGATGGCGCAGAATTGTCGTCATCTTCATCATCATTATCATCCGATGGATTGTCATTTGATATGTTATCATGTCTCGTACGCCTTTTGCGCTTATCTTGACTACGGGTATAAGTGACCTCAGAGCTTTCTTCTTCTTCTTCTTCTTCAGAAGTGTCAATGTAACTGTAACCTTTTTTATGAGGTTTGTTATTACCTCTCGAGGGTTTATTTTTTTTAGGTGTTTTATCATTTTTCTTGTCTCGATTTTTGCATTTTCCAGTTTGTGTTACATCTGTATTGGTGTCACTGCCATCAGGTTTATTACCCTTTGGTTTAGAATCCTTGCCTTGATTATCTTTATTAACTGATTTGTCATTGTCATCTGAGGGTTGGCTATTATCGGGTTTACCTTTATCACCAGGTTTATTAGGTTCTTTTTCATCTTTGTCTTTAGGATGTTTAGTTTTAGGTTTTCCACTATCATCAGGTTTATCTCCTTTATCCTTATCACCTGGCTTACTGGGTTTGCCTTTATGAGGTTTGTTACCTGACTTTCCACCATCAGGTTTATCGCCTTTGTCCTTATCACCAGGTTTACTGGGTTTGTCTTTGGGATGTTTGCCACCTGGTTTTCCTCCATCATCAGGGCTGTCTTTTTTATCACTAGGCTTACTTGGTTTGCCTTTATGAGGTTTGCTACCTGGTGTTTCATCTGATTCATCACTAGGCTTATCTCCTTTGTCCTTATCACCAGGTTTACTGGGTTTGCCTTTGGGATGTTTGTTACCTGGTTTTCCTTTATCATCAGGTTTATCTCCTTTGCCTTTACGACCAGGTTTACTAGGTTCCTCTTTGGGACGTTGGCTGCCTGGATTTTTCCCATCATGTGGCTTGTCTTTATCACCAGGCTTATTGGGTTTATCTCCGTCTTTGCCACCATGAGGTTTACCTGGTTTTCCATCTTTTGGATTCTTGCTACCTCCTTTAGGTTTTGAATGTTTGCCTCCCGGCTTTTGACCATCTTGATCGTCATCGTCTTTGGTACCAGGTTTTCCACCTTTCTTTCCTCGTCGATGTTTTTCTCCTGTCCTGTGTTTATGTACATGGTGATTGTTAGAAGAATCAGAGCTATCATATTCTTCTGAGCTGTAAGACGAATATTCATCATCATCATCATCACCATTTGGCTTTTTAGGTTTGTCTTTATTTCCTGGTTTTGATTTGTGAGGTGCTTTCCCATCTTTTGGAGTATTTGTATCTTTACTATCTGGTTTCTTATTTTTATCACCATATTTATCGTGTTTCGATCCATCTTTGTCTTTAGGATGTTTACCACCCCGTTTATCTCCATTATCGGGTTTATCTTTATAGCCAGGATTATTATGTTTACCTCTGGGATGCTCTTGTCCTGGTTTTTCACCATCTTTATTGTTCTTATCTCCAGGCTTGCTGGGTTTACCTTTAGGTTGTTTGCCTCCTGATTTACCTCCATCATCCTCGGGTTTTTTATTATCCTTATCACTAGGCTTATGGGGTTTATCTCCATGTTTCCCACCATGAGGTTTATCAGGTTTATTTTTATCACTAGGATGGTCGTGCTTATCTCCTGGCTTACTAGGTTTGTCTTTGGGATGTTTATTACCTGGTTTTTTTCCATCATGAGGCTTATCACCTTTGTCTTTATCACCAGGCATACCGGGTTTTCCTTTGGGATGGTCGCTGCCTGGCGTTTTTCCACCATGGGGTTTGCCTTTATTGTCTTTATCACCAGGCTTATTGGGTTTATCTCCATCTTTGTCACCCTGAGGTTTACCTGGTTTTCCATCTTTTGGATTCTTGCTACCTCCTTTAGGTTTTGAATGCTTGCCTCCCGGCTTTTGACCATCTTGATCGTCATCGTCACCGTCTTTATATCCAGGTTTCCCGCCTTTCTTTCCTCGCTGATGTTTTTCGTCTGTCCTGTGTTTATGTATCTGGCGACTTTTCGAAGAATCAGAACTATCGTATTCTTCTGAGTTGTAAGATGAATATTCATCATCATCATCACCATTTGGCTTTTTAGGTTTGCCTTTACCTCCTGGTTTCGATTTGTGCGGTGTTTTCCCCTCTTTTGGAGAATTTGTATCCTTCTTTCCTTTACTGTCGTGTTGGTTATTTTTATCACCGGGTTGACCGAGCTCGTTTCTATCTTTTCCTTTAGGAATATTTTTGTTTTTATCCCCAAGCATTTCTCCGTCATCTTTCTCTCCCATATTTGTGTGTTTCCTATCTATTTGGGTTTTGCTCCCTTTTTTATGTGCTGAATGTTTTGAAGACCGACTTTGTTCATCTCTATCATCCTCTTCGCGCATGCTTTTTCCATTCTGGCTTGTGTCAGTGATTTTTCTTTCATGATGTGAGTCTTGGCGGCTACTTTTGTAATTGTCAGAACTATTGTCTTCTTCTGAATAGTGATCCGAGGCACTTGTTATTGTCCCTCCTTTCTTTCCCTTCGATTTGGAATCTGTCTGAGCTTTGTTCTTACCGCCTTGTTCATCGCCATCCGCCTCTCCCGTTTTGGACATGCTCGACGAACGATGTCTGTAGCTTTCGCTTTTTGAATCTCTTTCAGTTTCGCTCTGACTCTTGGATTCTTCTGAACTATAAGATCTTTGTTCAGTTATCATTCCATTGCCGGAAGTTTTTTTGTTGGATGAACTCACATCTTTTGATGATTTTGTGCCTCCACTTTCAGATTCAGTATCTATCTCCCTCATGCGAGAATTTTTTCTTTTGCCCCCTTTTTGACTTTCACTGAATTCGTCGTTGGAGCTCGACTGTTTCCCACTCTGAGAAGAACTAGAACTTGACGAAGACCAAGACGATTCCTCAGAATATTCCGTGTCAGCCTCGGATTCTTCAACTTCACTGTAACTCCAGGATGTACTCCAAGATTCATAATTTCCTCCTTCTAAGTCATTGTTAGAATCATCACTCGCTGGTCTGCCTTGAACATTGGATAGGGCTGAAAATGAAAAAAAGTTGAATTAAAATAATTTGTTTAAAATGAGTTTTTCTTGGCAATAGAAAATATTTCTAAAGCTACTTTTTTAATACAAAAACGTGCTGTATAAAATCAGTCTTTTTTATAGATAAATAATTTAAACCTTGTCTTTAAAATGTTTATTCATTTTCATAAATAATCAGAAGATTTAAGAGCAGCAATTAATAAAATGTATACCACTATTTGAAAGTATTATTTGCAACAGTTGAAGATGGCGTATTCAAATTTTCTTTTTGCTAATAATTCTTATATGTAATAATAAATGAAAGAATTCAAGTATAATATATATAATTTTAATTATTGACTTAAAAAAAATTTAATGAACTAGAAAAGAATATATTTGTACATAAAACATTCACTAATAAATAAAAAGTTATACACTGCAAAAGCAGGTCCAAAAATAATAAAACTATACATGTAGAAACAAGTTTTTCAGAAAGCAGAAAAATTCCTAAAAAAACGTGCTTTATAAAATCAGTTGTTATGTAGTTATAGTATTCTAAAGGCAACTTTTCTCAGAAATGGACTCTGGCCGCATTCCTTTATCTTTGTCTTTTACCCTTTATCTTTTGAACTTTGTCCAATACAATTTCTTTATCTTTGTCAAGCTAGATGATGGACCTAAGTCCAAAAATATCTGACGACGCATTTCAATAACATGGAGGTGCTGGATTCCTACCCTATTGAAAACGATAAGGAATAAAAAACCTTAAAAGGCAATTCGGCAGTATTGTTTATTTATATACATAATAATTGTTTTTAAGTAGAATCATCATAATCCTGTCATCTTAATTATCCTTTAGACAAGCTCACATATATATGTTGTTGTTGTTACTTATCCCCTTGATTTAGAATCCTAAACCAAGTCCAGTAGATCATGTTGCATCAATAGATCGTAAACGGTCCGCCGCTCATTCTACAGTTGCCTCACAGAGGCCCCAATACAATCAATGAGATGAGAGGGAGACGCGATGGGCGAACAATGAATTTTTGTCTTCTCGTCTCCATTGAAGGTCAAACTCTTAGTGTGGCCAGTCCTTAGTCTAGATAAAGCCGTTTGAGCAGATCTAGGACATGAGCACTGCAAGGACATACCAGGATATTTAGCGGCGTACCATGCATGAATTGGTGGCGACCTCCAAGCGGTATCCACTCACATATATGTAGAAATATAATTCACATCATATGAACTAGATGGAAAATTATCATTTTAGCTAACTTAATGGAAAAAAAATTAATGATTAATTATCTTTGAAATTCTAATTGAATTCTCTATTCCTTGAATATCTATATACACTCAAGAGCCAAAACATTATGACCACCCTTACATTTTGCAATGAACTCGCCTGGATGACGTGGAAGGCACGTGATCGGGGGAAGTGGTATTTAACTGGTATTAAGTGGTGGTATTAATCCATGCCAAGGCGGGTTGAAGCTGTGTTGCTCACCAAAGGTGGGCCAACTCGTTATTGACAGGTGGTCATAACGTTTTGGCTCTTGAGTGTATGTTCCTATGTATTTATTTTAAATAAAAAAAAAAATTTCCACTTCTATAGACTAAACTCTTTCGTATTTTTCATCTAAGTGTTCGTTGTCTGTACTTAACCAAATCTTGTTCTTAGTTGTCTATCTCCTGATTTGTATATGTTAGTTGCATAGTATCTTAATATTTTTCATATTCTTTATCCTAGTGTAATTATCTAATAATCCTACTGTAATTCCATCCTAATAGTTTATTCATTTATAATTCTATGATTAATAACTAATAAGTTTTTAAATTCAATAACTTTTATTTTCCGCCCTCATTTATTTAATTGATATAGAATCTAGATTCGGGGAAGTATAACATAAAGTTAAGCTTTTAGACAAAACATAAGTAAATAATGTCTTAAAAAGTATTTTAACTTCTTTAATTCATTAAAAACCAATAGGATATGCACAAACGTTTTTTTCAATTCCTTCTATTAGCTCACACTCTCCTATATCAATCTTATATCTTGTTCAAATTTTCAATCGTCAATAAAATACTTTTTATTCATCCACTCAACTTCAAATACATTTTTTTGAACTTGTAGTGGATGACACTGGATGTTAATACAGTTTTTCAAATATTAATTCAGTAATTAAATTTAATTAATTAATTATATTTTTTTTTAGATTTAAGTTGCATATATCTAGCAATAGATGGCCCCGGATAAACTTAAAAAAAATGAATGCAAATTATTTATAAAGGACTTTCTGCAATAGAGTGAAAAAAAAAAAGTAGGAATTAATGTAAAAATTTTTTTTTTATATATTACTTTTATATGGGGCCTGAATGGCCAAGTGGCTAGCGCTCTGGCGCTCGGTACCACAGGTTTCGGGTTCGAGTTCCGGCGGTGCCGTGGATGTTTGTAGTGGTTCGGAATCCACTTTAAACCGTAGGTCCCGGTCTTAATAGGATCGTAGAGTGTTGTGGGAGCATTGTTACTCTGCGTCCGTGGCTTATCTTCAAGTTACACGCGCCCCCTTGGTAATGCAAAGTGATTAACGTCTGTGCAGCGTTTGCCTTAAGGCATTCAAGATCAAGCTGTCTAAGTGTCAGCTGCATTAGAAAGAAAAAAATTTTTTTTTTTTTATTTTGACTAGTGATTTTAACACATTGAGTTTTTCATGATGTATGAAAAGCACTGTTTATTAATTCTTCAAACGAAACACTAATGGACCGAAAAATCAAATTTTAGCCGCCATAGAGTAATGTTAATGGTATGCTACAATGGAGCCAGCTAGGGAGTTTTAATGATGTTTTATGGGGAATCAAATCTCGATGTTCATTGTAAGTTAAGCAATTGAATTTTAGTACAGGAGTTACTTATTTTAAGACAAAAGTAACTCAATTTAAGATATTAAGAAAGTAATTATTTTTAAAGTATCCGATTTAAAGACGTTACCAGGCGCAGCCTGGTTATGGTGAAAAACTATGTAGCAAGCTCACCGTAGAGCACACTATATAAAAAATAAATATGATAATACTGTGTTGAAACACCATGTGATCAAAAATGTACAGCATTTGAAAGCTTAATAATTTCAATGCTACCAAGGAAATTTACAATTCCATAATAATGGGTCGCATTTATTAAAGCTCTTGTCCGCAGTTTTTGGATTATAAAAGACATCAACACAGATGAAAAATTATAAATTATTTTGCTGTGATAAAAGAATGGATTCAAAGTTTAATTTTCAAGATAATAATTTCAATCTTTCCAAGAAAATTTATAATTCCATAATGGATCGCATTTATTAAAGCTCTGGTCCACATCACCCTTTGGATACTAAAAGACAATATTACAGTTGAAATATTATAAATTAATTTTGCTGTGATAAAAGAATGGATTCAAAGTTTAATTTTCAAAATAATAATTTCAATCTTTCCAAGAAAATTTATAATTCCATAATGGATCGCATTTATTAAAGCTCTGGTCCACATCACCCTTTGGATACTAAAAGACAATATTACAGTTGAAATATTATAAATTAGTTTTGCTGTGATAAAAGAAGGGATTCAAAGTTTAATTTTCAAGATAATAATTTCAATCTTTCCAAGAAAATTTATAATTCCATAATGGATCGCATTTATTAAAGCTCTGGTCCACATCACCCTTTGGATACTAAAAGACAATATTACAGTTGAAAAATTATAAATTATTTTGCTGTGATAAAAGAATGGATTCAAAGTTTAATTTTCAAGATAATAATTTCAATCTTTCCAAGAAAATTTATAATTCTATAATGGATCGCATTTATTAAAGCTCTGGTCCACATCACCCTTTGGATACTAAAAGACAATATTACAGTTGAAAAATTATAAATTATTTTGCTGTGATAAAAGAATGGATTCAAAGTTTAATTTTCAAGATAATAATTTCAATCTTTCCAAGAAAATTTATAATTCCATAATGGATCGCATTTATTAAAGCTCTGGTCCACATCACCCTTTGGATACTAAAAGACAATATTACAGTTGAAAAATTATAAATTATTTTGCTGTGATAAAAGAATGGATTCAAAGTTTAATTTTCAAGATAATAATTTTAATGTTTCCAAGGAAATTTACAATTCCATAATGGATCTCATTTATTAAAGCTCTGGTTCACAGCTAGCTTTTGATATTAAAAGACAATGTTACAGTTGGAAAATTATAAATTATTTTGCTGAGGTAAAAGAATAGGTAATCTAAAAACGTAATTTATAAATAAGAGATGAAATTAAATAAGTATGAATAAACAAAGTCTCAATAAGATATCGCAAACCTTTTTAATGCGCCAAAATTAATTAACTGTTGAAAAGGATAATCATATTTAAATATATCGGTTTTTAATATTTAATATTGATTCTTAATATCGGTTTTTTATATTAATAAAGTCATACGGATTAAAAATTATAGGGAAAAAGCCCAGAACGTTCGCGAGTTTAAATTTGATGGATTTTTTTACCTTGATATTTCAAGAATGCAATGTGCTATCCATTAGCTCCCTTCAGTTAGAAACTTAAAACTGTCCAGTAGGGTCACCATTCTCGAAATTAAGTAAGCGAAATCCAAAGCAAGGAACTTCCTTGTCCTACAGATTTACTGTGCCCATTCTCGCATAGACATGGATGCTTTCTATTCAGACATCCATGGGATCAGAACCCGAAACCTGTGGCCCCGAGCTCCACAGCGATAGTCACTCGGCCATTCAGGCCCCACAAAAAATGAAGTCAGTAACATTATTTAAAGACATTACTTATATTACACAATTAAAAATGGAGATATTAACATCACTTCTGCGATAAATCTTCTGGTCGAGACTCTACTTTGTAGAGGCAAATCATGTCATCTTCAATGGATTCCTGCACATGTCAACATTGAAGGCAAAGAATGCGCTGACTCTTTAGCCAAATGTTAACAAAGCCAGGGACAATGATCAACCCAGGACTACCATCACACTTGCAGATGCTAACGCAGTTGCCAAAAGCCGACTAATTCTAATAATTTTAAGAAGCCAGTAATCACGGACTTCAACTGCCATAGGAAGTTGACATCAGTTATTAGCAGATTCAGAACTAATCATTACAGAGGGATGAAGATTCTCCCAGACAAGACCAGGGAATACATCCCCTACAGAAATTACCCCAACGCTTTCCTAACACCTAAGTACATTCTAGAGTGCTCAGCACTCACTCCCCATGTTTTGCAATTGGGTAGGGTGCCAAGCGAGGCCAACTTAAGAGAAGCCCTGTATAGTGCCATTGCTACCGGCCGCTATCGTGAAGACTTTTGACTTGATCTAACTTTATTAATAATATTTTAAATCCATGGACACGATAACAACAACAACTTATATTTTTTAAGGCATAATTTCTTTTAAGGTCTAACAAAAAAGTAGAAGAATTTACTTACCCAGAACAAGAGTCAGACAAAAGAAAACGCGAAGCATGATGGTGCTTCGCTCCATTTTGAAATCGCTGCGATCTGCTAGGTGTTGGTGGGGTGGGTTCCAACAAGCAACAGATTCAATTCTTCCACCAGATGTACTATCCATGCAACACCGATGGTATTTATATCCAAATTCGCCCTGTTTGTAATTCCTTTGTTTCTATCGCTGATTCCAGTTTGCTTAGTCTGTGTCAACAAAGATTCTACTCTAATTACTTAAATTGGATATCTTCAAACAGGAATGTTTTCAACATGGCATTAATAGTCACGATTTTTGGTTTACTAGTGATGGCCAAATGACCTATTAGAACAGATAAATGATCTGCAAATTCATTAAGATTAAAAAATGAGATAACGTATATACGTCAATTTTGCATGTGAAATTCGAATACTTAACTATTGTCTAGTTAATATAGCAGTTGATGACTACCTTAAAATTGAAAGTTACTGTTGGTTTCTTAAGATATAAAATAATAACATGTTGCGATTTTTGTATTATATAAACAATATAGTTAATCTGCTAACATATAGATAAAAATTATTAACCTACTAAGGACCAAGTCCTTTTCTATTCGAAGGAAATGAAGAAAATTTAATTTTTTTGCTCTAATTAAAATCTAATCAAAGGAACTCATAAAAATAAAAAAATAAAAACTTGTATTTTTAACAAGTGATACAAAAAACTTATGTCAGTCCAAAATGATTACATTTTTCTATATGTATGAAAACTTTAAAATTTATGTTAGGCAAAGGCACATTGAGGATGGTAGTTGAGTGACTAACGCTCTGGCTCTCGGTGCCACAAGGTTCGGATGCCGGCGGTGCCATGGTTGTTTGTAGTGGTTCGGAATCCACGTTAAACCGTAGGTAACATGATTGTAGAATGTTGGGTTTAGGGCTGACA
The DNA here is from genome assembly GCA_021605095.1 of Caerostris extrusa. Lineage (NCBI taxonomy): Eukaryota > Metazoa > Arthropoda > Arachnida > Araneae > Araneidae > Caerostris > Caerostris extrusa. The sequence goes on along the minus strand of BPLR01017704.1, from coordinate 105,954 downwards.
ACCCTCTCCCTTAAAAAGAAAACATATTCTGTCCCAAAACCTGCCAGTAAGCAGACGGCCTTGGCTCACCATGGTGATGTTGCTCCAATGAAGAAGAAAGGCACATTACATTTTCTACAGGCAGTTATAAGTTTTTAGAATTAAAACTTAGCTAAACAATTATTTTTCGACTGATACTGGCATCTATGAGAAAAATTAAAAAAAAAAAAAAATAATAAATGAAAAAAGATCATTAAAATTGTGTAAAAAGAACGACTAATCGTTATAAAAATTATCATGGGAGGCCAAATATATTTTCTTTTGGTAAGTAGAGATTTTCTTTATACAAGATAGTAACAGAGATTTGAAAAATTACCACAAAAAATTTAAAAAAATGCAATGTTGACTTTTTGCAATGCAATGTTCTGTGTTAAATAGGTTAATAAAAGTTATATTTTCAATTAAAATAAGTTACATCATAAATTGTGGATTAATTAAAAATTTAATTAAAATACTTTTAGGTATAATGAAGATTGACAAAGATAATAAAGGCAACTAAAATTTATTCATGAACTTTCTCATGTTAATTTTTTCCAGATTTAAACTAATCAATATTAATTTTAAGTTTTTAAAATTTATACTGATTAGTTTAAATCTGAAAACTTAAATGATAATTTTAATTAAAATAATTAAGAAAAGTTTAAGTCAAAAAGTTAGTTTTAAGTAGTTATTTAAGAATTTAGTTTTTAAAGTTACTTAAAAGTACGTCCGACGTCTATTTAATAACAGTTATCTGATTTAAATTTTAATCGATAATATTTATACAAAAAGTAATACAGACACTTCTATTTTGAGAGCCCTTGCTCTAGAAATGTTAAACATTCTTTACCCTGATCCAGAGTGGCTCAAAATCTTTACCGATGGATCCCTCCTGTCTGATAGCCCTAACGCCGGTGCTGGAGTTTTTTCAGAATTTTTTCTTTCTACGTCTCTGTTGGACAAGGTACTGCGTTTGATGGTGAAATTGCTGCGATTCGCACAGCTCTGTTCCAGCTGCAGTGCCATTTGGAAAAATTCACAAGAGCTGTTATCCTCTGTGATTCTAGAGCTGCTCTGTTAGCTATTGTTTCTAACAATAATCCTAAAACCCAAGACATATTGGATTGTCGTTATCATCTTGAAAACCTGGCATCACTTGAAAAAACTATAGTCCTCCAGTGGGTTCCTGCCCACTGTGGGGTTCCAGGCAATGAGAAAGCCGACTTCCTGGCTAAAAGGGGGGTTTTAATCACTCAAAAATATCTCGTCCTATACCCTTACCCTCTATCAAAAATCTCATCAAAAGATCAATTAAAGTCTGCGCTCAAGAAGACCTCTATAACCGTGTTTCCCATGAGTCCTGGAAGAATGACATCCCAAATCTATGTAATGTTCCAAGGCGTAGAGCAGTCGCTTATTTCCGACTAGCCACTGGACATGACTGCCTGCGTAAACATCTTTACAGACTCAAAATTGTTCCTTCCCCGATATGCAGCTCTGGAGGGCTATGGACTCCACACATCTACTGCACTGCCCTGCTCTGAGCAAGACTTTTCTCGCCGAGCAATATTGGGAGGCTAGAGATATGTTAGATTAATGAACTCTGTTGCAGCATGTTTTGTTGTTTTCTCTGTTCTTTTTTTTATTTTTCGTTGTCCTGTAACAGTTCATAATCTGCCATTGGAAATAAAAAAAAAAAAAAATATATTTATGCTTTTATTTCATATCATACTGGCTCATGAAACTTATTTACTATATTTCAAGCGAACAGCTAAATTCTGTGATTCAATGTTGGTCTTTGTGCTAATTCGCAAATAAGAACGAATATACCCAATAGCGACATTTGAGAAAAGTATGTTTTTCACCACCCTGACACTTCTTTAGATAAAACGAAAATACTATCCTGCTTGAAGATTTATTTTCTCCTCATCTCACCACCGTACCTAGAGCTATGCATCACATATCAGTTAGAAAGTAAGTATGGAACATTGGTGAACACCACAAACAGCCCACCGACGAGAGAAGGAGAAGGCAGTGGCTTCCGAGACGACTTTCAGTTTTCATTTGCATGTCATATGGGAGAGAACCCGGGAAACTTTCACCAGGCAACCTGACTACCGGTGCAAGGCACATTATAGGAATAGTTATCAAGTCTTCTCGTTTCCAGAAGCAGGGACTACAAACATGCTGCCAGCAGATTCGAACCTCAGACCTCCTGCACTTTAACTGCGCACGTTGCCACTAGGTTACTACTACTACTACTACACCACACCACATCACTGTGCCTAGAGCTGAGTTGCCCTTATACAGTTTGGGAATGATGTGGGTGAAATGAATGGGCGCATGATGGAGGCGGAAAAGTTTTGCATAATTCACTTTTGGCGGTACAGAAGCGGAACAATGGGAAAATTCATACAAGAACAGAACTAAATATCAAAAATTTAAAAATTGAAGAAGGAGGAATATGAAATGCGAAAAATAAAAAAAACGTTAGGAAAGATATTTTAGAGAAAAAAAAATTAAAAGCAATATAATACAGTAAAATCTATATAGGAGATTATACAAATCAGAGAGCTGAAGGAATATTAATCAAATCAATTATTATAGAATTTAGAAATTCTTAATAGCTAATAAATAAATAGACGGTAGGAGCAGTTGCTGCAAAATTATGGACAAAAGTAATAATAAAAAAAAAAAAAGGCAGGAGATATTACATAAGAGATAAATATGCCACTAGGTTACGAGTTGGACCTGGAGATTTATCGTTTTCCGTCTGTTTAAAATCGCAGCGTTCTAATTATCAAGTCATAAAAGTCTCTGCATTGGTCATTATACTGTTGTAGAACAATAGCAACACATTTGGCCAATAAATTCGTCATTAAAAAAGCAGGTATATAGCATGTTCAGCGTTACCCCGGATTACGAGGACTTGTTACATTTCACTCAGTTTGGAAAGAACACTCTAAAGATGGCATTTGGAGAATACAGACCTCTTATTCTCGACTGAGTGGTACTCAGATTAAGGGTTTAATGCATTCATTTCAGGCATAGGCACGGAAACGTTCTATTTGACTTTTTTTAATCGATTTTCGATAACCTTTTTGCCATTTTTAGAAAACCTTTGACCTATCCAGAGTTTCGAGACTTCATTGCCGAATAGTTGGGTGGATACGTCTTTTCTATAAATGAATATTAATAACAAATAATATATATAAAAACATTTTTAAAAAGTCAATTCATTTTTTTTTCACACTATATCGCTGAAAGTCCTTTATAAATAATTTTCATTCATTTTTTTAAGTTTAACTGGTGACATCTATTGGTAGATATATGCAACTTGAATCTAAAAAAAACTGAAATTAATTAATTAAATTTAATTACTGAATTAATATTTGAAAAAATTGTATTAACATCAAGTGTCCTCCACTACAAGTACAAAAAATGTATTTGAACTTGAGAGGATGAACAAAAAGTATTTTATGAACGATTGAAAATTTGAACAAGATATATATAGGGAGAGTGTGAGCTAATAGAAGGAATTGAAAAATGACCAAGAAGTACGATTCCTCAGAGATAAAAATCCCAAATTTCCAGGAGATTCTCTGGAGCGCAAACACCCCTGGTATTTCAGAAATTTTTAAAGTTAATAAAAATACAGTAAAACCTCTGTATGTCGAATTTCAAGGGGAGTAATAGTTCCAAATAATTTGAATTATAGAGTTTTCCACTTATGGAAGATTTCGATCTACGCGGATTTTGTAAGGAAATATTCGACTTATAGAGGTTTAGATTTTTCTAATTTATTTTGATTTAGAGTGGTGCAATGAATAAAAATTCAAGTTACAGAGGTAATAAACATGTTTATTTGCAACTTAAAAGTTAGTTTATGTACTACAATAAAAAAAAATCAAAATAATTCCAAAACAACCTAAAAATTAAAAATATTATGTATTAAAAAGTCAGTTATTATTATTATTTTGCTTTAGACAAATCGATCGTTCTCTATCTATAGCATTATCTAAGATATAAAGAGCAGAAAACTCTTTTCTTCCGAATTTTTAATTTCTTCCGTTTTCTTAAAATTCGTTACTCTATTTACTATATACTCATACGTTTGTTTCTAAAAAACAATGACGTGCAAAAAACGTGACGGCAAAACCTTACAGTCGGTAACTTATTTTTATTCGAGCTGTAGAGGTAATTAGTTTCAAATGATTGAGTTGTAAAGGTTGTAAAAAAGATTGTAAAATCAAACATTGCTAATGTTCGAGATACAGAGGTCTGATTTTTTTTTCGAGTTACAGAGGGAAAATATATACCAAAATGGCGTGTGGGGATTGACTAATTATTTTGACTTATAGAGGGTTGAAATTTCCAGTAATGGAGGTTTTGGGGCTTGAAGGAAAGGGAACAAAAAATTTTTCGAGTTGTGGAGGTTTTCGACTTATCGATGTTCGACTTAAAGAGGTTCTACTGTATCTACATGTTTTTCTCAACTTTTGGAGTATTTGCAATGCAAAAAGCAATGCTTTATTGACACACGAAATTCGTTTTTATCCATTTTTCAAACTAATAAAAGTTGCTTCACTAAAAATGCTATAACTCCCATACTTATAGTGCAACAGCTGTCAAATTTATACACGTGTCTTTTGAATGTTAGGGCTAACTAAAACTCGTATAGATTTAATACTAGTAGCTCCATCTGTGTTTCAGCCTATGAACCTTTCATCCCACCTGTTACATAAAAAGATATACTTTATTTTTTTTATAGTATACGAATAATTTTTAAAGCTACGTTAGTATCCTGATTATCCGAATAAATATGGACCAAACTTGCTCGAATAATCAAATAAGCTGAATGAACAAGATTTATATAAATCGTCACTAAATAGGGAGATGAAACACAATTTATTAATTTTTAAGGTACATACAATTGCTATCATGTACATTCCAAGTGATTTCTTAAAAAATCGAAGATAAAAATTGTTCATTTTAAGAAGTCCTTGATTTCTTTTTATTTGTAGTACGATAAACGCTTTCTTACTGTAATATTACCTCATTCTATAAAGGCTCTCAGAACTGGACATGTTGAGTTTTCCTGATGCTCAATGTCATGAATACTATTTTCATTCATACCGCTTTTTTTTCTCATGAATTTCAATCCTGTAATTTCTGGTTGCCCGACACGGTTTGGAATTAAAGAGAAGTAACCAATCCATATTTCATGGAAAAATTCACGGCCCACTTCAAGAGTCCCCTTTCCAAACGAGCATGCGCTGCTAAGCACTGGAATGGAAAATGAAAGAGAAGTCATGCCTTTTTTTTTTTAAAATGAGAAAAAAAGACGTTAAAGATTTTCAGTAACTCAATTAATCGGTATTCTATCGTATTAGTATCTATTTTTTTATAAAAATAAAAATATTTAAAACAATTTTTAATCACTAATTAAGTAATGTACTACTGTACCCAAAAAGTAAGACCAATTATTTTTTTTTTCAAAAACTCTTTATTTATTCTTCCAAATTTATTTCATCGCCTTCAAAGTGTTCCCCACCGGACACAATTCAAAGAGCGACGCGATTCACGTTGAATCTCTTAAATCGACTCAACATTTCTTTCCGATATAGGAATGCTTACCGAATGCCTTCTGCAACATTCTATACGTTTCTGAAAACAAAATTTAATGCAAGTTTTTTTTGCCCAATTTATTTAGGCATTTCAAAAATTGCCGAAATCAGTTTCGGCGTCTCACGATGCCAAGCGTAATTCAAACACTAATGAATATTTTGAAGTAAAATTTCACACAGATGTCAAGGACAGTGCCAGCAACCTAAAAAAAGAAAAAGAAATTGAAATTCCATAAGAGCCAGCAATTTTAAATGGAAAATTGGTCTTACTTTTTAGACACAGTGGTATCAATCGAGTATGATGATACAAACTCCTTAGATGCCACTTGTAGAGCATTCGTTCAAAATTACAATGGTATCAGAGACCAATGCTGAACTAATGAAGGGTGCATTTTTTGCAAAGGGATCAACGATCTTTGCGGATTCAGGCAAAAAAAACGCGTAGTCATAAATGTGATTTTTTTTTTTTTTTTTTTTTTTTTTTTTTTTTTTTGGGATTCGAATTCAGCCATAGTGATTTTTTTATTTTTTTTTATTTTTTTTTATTTTTACAATTTTTACCTTTACTTTTCTTACTAATTCATGAATCTTTTTTATTTTTCAAATTTCTCTCAAAATATGACATTTCTAAACCAGAAAAGTTAAAATTTGTTTTAAAGAGTTTAGAAAGTAAAAGCACTGCGTTAAGTATCAAATTATATCAAATTTGGCAGAGTTACCTTCAGGGTTTTAAAAACAAAACTAGATAGGCTTCACAAATATTATCGTCATCAGTGGCACATGGTGGGTCAAGGCCGACTTACTGGCAAGTCTGTTAAAGACTGGATATGTTGTCTTTTTACGGATTAGGGTCGTCAGCCCTACACAAAACGCTCGATAGTCTTGTTAGACGGCGACCTACGGTGTAAAGAGGGATTACGAACCACTATAAACATCCATGTCACAACTGTGACTCGAACCCGAAACCTGTGACACTGAGCGCCAGTCACTCAGAGAACAATTCATGCACCCAGGTGGGCTCGAACCCCAAAACTTCCGGTTAATAGCCGAATGCTCTAGCCAATTGTGCCGCAGAGACCTCCAGAGATACAACATTTTATTAAAATATGCGAATTCATTTCTTAATATTACTTTATTTAAAAATATTTCCCAAATCACATGATCAGCTATCATGATTTATCAAATACACTCATGTCCATAAATTAAGGATAATTCAGAATCACACAGAAATTTAACTCCCAAAATAAAATTTCACCTGTAGAATTATCACACACATCTTGAAGAAGAATATGCAAATTACAAGAAACCACCAGATGGCGCGGATAGTAAGCCACAATGATGAAAGTGTAAGAGAGGGGTATATATGGAATGGTGGCAAAGAAGTAAAAGTGTTCACAAGCACTTTAAAGCCTTTCAGTGCAATAACCGCATAGTTATGGCACAAAGGAAGCATTTGATGATTTTTATGTGGTAGAATTATCGGACGACTGAATGTGAACGTACCAGCTGAAAAGTATCCGAGGGAACTTGAATCGCCCAGAGTGTCATCTCTAGGCTTTGGCAACGAATCCAAGATAATGGTAATGTGAGTAGATGTTACAGCACAGATCGCCCCGAGTTACAACGCCGAATGAGGACCGGTATTTAGCAGTTACTGCCAAAAGAAACAGACGGATCACAGCATCAGACCTGTCTCGTCAGCTCTCTTCAGCTACCGGTACGACAGTTTCAAGGCAGACCGTGTACAGACGCTTAGGGCACATTGGTCTATATGCTCGTAGGCCTGTCAGATGTGTTCCATTTACCGCAACTCATTGTCGCGTGCGATTAACCTGGAGTAGAGAGCATGCATTGTAGACACCGCAACAGTGGTCTGATGTGATGTTTTCCGACGAGTCCAGGTTTAGTTTGCAGTCTGATTCTCGCCGGACTTTCATATGGAGAGCGCCAGGTACCCGTTACCACCAAGAGAACTCCATTGAACGACACCGTTACGGTGGTGCAGGATGGCTCGTTTGGGGAGGAATTATTCTTGGTTCCAGAACTGACCTGCATATTCAGAGTGTAACGATGACAGGCCACATCTATCGGGATGTCATTCTGGAACAACATGTATGTTTGTTTCAGGGCGCCATGTGTGATGAATTTCTGTTTATGGATGACAACGCCCGTCCTCACCGTGCAAACATTGTAGACGAATGCCTTCAATTGAGGATATCACCCGTATGGATTGGCCAGCATACTCACCGGACTTGAATCAATAGAGCATGTGTGGGATATGCTTGGCCGACAAATTGCGCCCGTCAACCCCCTCCCACCTGTCAACCGGAACTTCGAGGGCATTGCTTGATGAGTGGTGTAATATTCCCCAAGATCAGATTGATAATTTGATACTTAGCATGCCTAGGCGTTGTAAGGCCTGTATTGCATCGTCCGGGAGACATACTCCATATTAACCATCATACTAACCATGTTATACTGTTTTTGTAAATAGGTTCTTTTTTGAAATTTGCTCCAGGGAGTAAAAATCGCAAAATTTTATTAATTATGTCAAACATATAGCATCTTTTTTTTGCTCTTTTACCTTTTGTTTAATAAATAGACTTTACAAATAAGTCAAATTTGTTTTTTTGCTTCTGTCTCTTTCTTTTGCCTGAACTTCATTATCCTAAATTTATGGACATGAGTGTAATATTTGCCTGGCGGTGGCATGGATGTTTGTTAGTGGTTCGGAGTCCACGTTAAACTGCAGGGTCCCGGTCTGTTTAGCCCAAAGTGTGCACAAGATGACCGTAGAGCGACTAACCAAACTAAACAAATAATATTTTTATGTAGTGTACAGTAGTGTAGTGTTTCAGAGAAAAAGTATCTAAATTACCAATTAAATTTTTTTAAAGAGCTTATCGTATATTCAAAAATTTTAGACTAGCTTCTAGAAAGGCGGATAGGTAGCAAATTAAGCATTCTGAACTTAACTAGTTTAAAGAGCTTTAAATTAGTGTATGAAGGGGTTAACTATAACGCCCCAAAATTGCATTAAATTGAGCAGCCTCAGTTTGGTACAAATACCTTCATAAGTGTACAAATAAATGTTCATAACCATATAAATGTGCAAATATCTTCATACCTCTAATACTCTCATGTTGCATTATTTTTCTACCTCCATGGAAGAATCTCCGACATGCTCCTCTCCAGCGCAGACACAGGAGTTTCCGGTTAGGTTTTGTTGTGTGGTTGTTCGTGATACGAGCTTTTTCAATTCCTATTATTAGTTCACACATTCGCTATATATATATATCTGGTTCAAATTTTTAATCGTTAATAAAACACTTTTTTATTCCTCCACTCAAGTTCCAATACATTATTTTGAATTTGTAGTGGATGATACTTGATGTTAATATAGTTTTTCAAATATTAATTCATTAATTAATTTTAATTAATTAATTTTTGTTTTTTTTAGATTTAAGTTGAATATATCTACCAATAGATGGCGCCAGATGTAAGAGGAAAATTTCAACTTTTATTTATAAAGGACTTTCTGAAATATAGTGAAAAAAAGTAGAAATTGTAGTAAAAGTAGAATTTTTATATATTACTTGTTTATTTATGTAACTCAACCAGCATTTATTTAGATTTTTAAAGAGTGTATGTTTAAAGATTTTTAAAAATATGCAAAAATAAGTTTCAGTAATTTTTATTAATAATTAATGAAGTTTCAAAGTAGCTTGGTAGTGGAGTCATAATTAAAATAATTTGAATAATAACTTTTCATAAGGAAAAAAAAAATGTAGAAAGTAGAATGTATCACTATTGGGGTATTTACACATATGAATATAAATTGACACAGTGCTGTTTTTCAAAAAAAAAAAAAAAATAAAAAATAATACTAATATTATTTTTATTTAATGATGAACGTTAATTTTATGTCAACAATTTTCTATTATTTTTTACTTTGTTAAACAGAGATAGTCTTTTTATTAAATTAATACTGAAATTATGAAAATTTTCATTTTTAACTCAATAATGATACCATTCTCCTGTTATTAAATTATTTTAATCAATCTTCTTTGGTTTTGGGAGTTTAATTAGTTTAAAAGAGCTTTAAACTAGTTATAGCTCTTTTTTAAACTGATTCAAAGAATTGTCCAACAATTAATTTACATTGCAGTAAATTTCCTTCTATTAGCTCACACTCTCCCAATATATATGTTAAAATTTTCAATCATTAATAAAATACTTTTTATTCATCCACTCAAGTTCAAATACAGTTTTTTTGAACTTGTAGGGGATGACACTTGATGTTAACACAGTTTTTTTCAAATATTAATTCAGTAATTAAATTTAATTAATTAATTTTAGTTTTTCTTAGATTTAAGTTGCATATATCTACCAATAGATGGCGCCAGATAAACTTTTAAAAAAATGAAGGAAAATTATTTATAAAGGAGGAAAATATTATAAAAATGATTCAATATAGTGAAAAAAAGTAGGAATTGACTTTAAAAACTTTTTTTTTTTATATTACTTGTTTTTACCAAGTTGGACATTTCAAACTATTTTTTAAACAGCTGTCTTCACGTTTCAAAACCTGATGACATTGAAAGGGGAATGAGGGAGGTACGAACCTCCAAAATTAGAGTACCTGGGGCATTTGTTTCTAAAAGTAGTTGCATAGTGGGGATGTAATTAAGAAACCATCCCCATGTATTCCCCCAGTTGTGAAACATTGAATCTGCTTTTTATTTGTTTATGTGATTGAATGATTTCAATTCAATTATTTGACATTAGAAAACAACATCTAAATGCTGTTTTTTTTCAATTCCTTCTATTAGCTCATACTCTCCCTATATATATCTTGTTCAAATTTTCAATCGTTCATAAAATACTTTTATTCATCCACTCAAGTTCAAATACATTTTTCTAAACTAAGTAGTGGATGACACTGGATGTTAACACAGTTTTTCAAATATTAATTCAGTAATTAAATTTAATTAATTAATTAAATTTTTTTTTTTAGATTTAAGTTGCATTTATCTACCAATAGATGGCGCCAGATAAACTTAAAAAATGAATGAAAAAGATTTATAAAGGACTTTTTTGAAATATAGTGAAAAAAGAAGTAGGAATTGACTTAAAATTTTTTTTTTTTTTATATATTACTTGTTTAATAAAACACTTGCAAATTAATAACCAGTAATGTGTTAATTTCACCTTTGAATTGACCTTTAATTAATCTGTGAATTAATTTAATTGTCCTTTTTAAATTTAGACATTGCAAATATCATTATCCATTTCGTAAATATAATTGTAAAAACAATTTGTTCGTTATTTTATTTATTGTATATCTGTTTATGATGTATACTGAGTTTTAATGAAAGGTGGAACTGCTTTCTATTATTTTAACTTTTAACTAACTGTTTTCAATTTTATTAATTATTATTATTAACATAAATAACAAAACCGTTACCATATAAAACTTAATAAATCATGTACTATTAATAAAAACTATTTTCTAAAAGTCCGACTTGATTTTAAAAGCAAACCAACAGATTTCTTTATGAAACACATATTGGACGGTTTAAAGAATATGAATTTGTAAGAAAAGCTGAATTTATTTAAATACAATAAAACCATTAAAATGAATGTTTTGAATGAATTATTTATAATTGCAAAATTCGCCTATTTACATTTCGCCATACTTAGTTAAATGATTTGCAATTAATATTCTATAGCAACATTTTCTGCGCAGTTGTACAAACAAAATGCAAAGACGAAAAAACGCTCCATTTTCTTCAGAGTAGACACACATTTGCCCTAGAATTTACTATTGTGTTATCTGCGATGTACTGCTATATCGGTTAGATTTATTTCTGTATTTCTTTTATAAAATTCCTTTTTGTTCGCTGATTCAATTCGTTATTTCTTATTAAATACTATTTAAAATATTTTAATTTTAAAATTCGCTTTTATTTAAATCAGATAATGTGATTATGAAATAATAATACAGTAGAGCCTTTGTAAGTCGAACTTCAAGGAGACGCCAAATAATTCGAGTTATAGAGTTTTCGACTTATGGAGGATTTCGACTTACGAGAATTTTGTAAGGAAATATTCGACTTGTATTCGTAGAGCTTGATTATTATTACTTATTTTGAGTTAGAGGTAAAATAAATAAAAACTCAAGTTACACAGGTAATAAACATGTTTATTTGCACCTTAAAAGTTATATTATGTACTACAAAAAAAAAAAAAAAAAAAAAACGAAATAATTCCGAAACAACCTTAAAATTAAAAATATTATGTATTAAAAAAAGTCAGTTATTACTATTATTATTTATTAATTTATTTTTTTTGCTTAAGACAATTCGATCGTTCTCTGTCTATAGTATTATCTAAGCTATAAAGAGCAGAAAATTCTTTTTCTTCCGAGTGTCTATTTCATAGAATTGGTATTATTGGTACTATTTACTATATACTCATACATTGTTTTTCTAAGAAACAATGACGTGCATTGTCGGCAAAATCCTTAAAGTCGGTAACTTATTTTTATTCGAGCTGTAGAGGCAATTAGTTTCAAATGATCGAGTTGTAAATGTTGTGAAAAAAAGATTTAAAATCAAACATTGCTAATATTCGAGATACAGAGGTCCAATTTTTTCGAGTTGCGGAAGGAAAATATATATAGCAAAATGGCTTGTGGGGATTGACTAATTATTTCGACTTATAGAGGTTGAAATTTCGAGTAATGTAGGTTTTGGTGCGTGAAGGAAGGAAGAAAATGTTTTTCGAGTTGTGGAGGTTTTCGACTTAAAGAGGTTCTACTGCTAATCAGTTTGGCATTTTCTGCCCATTTTGGGTTAATTAGACAGGGACCTACAGTTTAAAGCAGATGCCGAATCTCTAACAAACATCCATGTCACTGCTAGGGTTAGAACCTAAAGCCTTTGGTACCGAAGGCCAGAGAGCTAACCAATTGGCCCTTAGGCCGTCTCAGTTTGCTATTGCTATCTAAATATTGTAAAAGTTTCGCTAAGTCTTATATTTTTGTTTTAAAACTAAAAATTTACAACCTAGAAAAAGATTCAAGCAAAATGTTTCCAATCTTTAGTTTGATTAATTTTTCTCTATATCTTTTTTTTGATTAGATGTTTATTATTTCGTTTAATTCTACTATATTTAAAGTGTTTTAAGAAGACAAATTAGCTACTTACTTATGACAACTTACTTATTTATGATAACTCACATACTTCATTATTCTAACATTTAATGGTATATTTTCTTAAAACATATTAGTTGCATTGAACCACACAGAACTCATAAGTTCGTGATCGGTTGCCTATTTAGATGTTTTGTAACATATAATGTATATGAAAAATTTCGGATATGACATATAAATAAGTGAATTATACAAAAACATTGTGTTTTTATTTGTTATACGAGTATTTTCCACAGTAGTTTTCTTTACATTATATCATATTTTTAAAATTTTTTTTAATTGTGTTATAAAAGTGGTCAGATTTTAAAACAGACGTAAGTCATATAAACTGATAATTGCATAAAATAAAAAGATTCGTAAGATCTGAAAAAAATTAAAAAAATATTAAAAATATACAAATATGTAAAAAGAATCACGAGATTAAAATGGTTGCTGTTAGTACTTAAGGTAATTTAAGGTTGACCAATAAAACAAATATTTGTAAAATATTTTTAATTCATGATTCATATAGGGCATATGGAACATTTTTTTGCATATCCATATAATGACCACAAGTAATGTGCTAAAGAGTATGCAATAACTGTATTAGAAAAAAGTTTTATATTCAAAATATTTATTATCAATAATGTTTTAAATCTACGAAAAATTCAATTTCTGGCAATAATGCATATTCACAATCATTAATCTAAGGATTAACAAAAACATTCGAAGATATAAGGTATTTTAATTCATATGTTTTCACTTTTATAAGAAGAAATTGAACCATTATAGTAGGCCAAAATTCGTGTTATGAAATACCTAATAGACTAAGCTGGAGTTGTTATACCCAGCCTTCATAGGCGTTCATAGGAAGAATTTGAACCATTGCAGTAAGAGACCAAAATTTTTAAGATAGACTTGTTATATGCCCGCCTTCCTATGCTTTCATAAAAAGAAAATGTGCTCTTCCAGCACAACCCAAATTCTTGTTTCGAAATTCTTATTAGGATCAAACAGGAGTTGCTATATGCCAGCCTTCATATGTTTTCATAGGAAGAAAGTGAACCATTGCCGTGAAAGACCACAATTCTTAATATACTTGTTATATGCCAGCTTTCATTGGAAAAAAATTGAACCATTGTACTAGAGCCAAAATTTTTGTTATGAAATTCTTAATAGATTAAGCTGGAGTTGTTATACGCCCGCCTTCCTATGCTTCCATAAAAGAAAATTTGCCCTTTCAGTAAAAACCTAAATTCTTGTTTCGAAATTCTTATTAGGATCAAACAGGAGTTGCTATACATCAGCCTTCACATGTTTTCATAGGGAAGAAATTGAACCATTGCCGTAAAAAAAATTGACCAAAATTTTAATATACTTGTTATATGCCAGCTTTCATTGGAAAAAATGAACCAGTCTAGTAGGGTCAAAATTCCATTGCCTTAAAAGTTATGAATATCTAATAGACTAAGCTGGAGTTGTTATACGCCAGCCTTCATAGGCGTTCATAGGAAGAATTTAAATCATTGCAGTAAGAGACCAAAATTTTTACTTTTAATTTGAACCATTGCATTAATGTTTTACATCTAAGAAAATATTCAGTTTCTAGCAATAAAAGCATATTCACAAACGTTAATCTGGGATTAACAAAACATTCGAAGATATAAGGTATTTGCCTTCATATGTTTTCACTTCATAGGAAGAAATTGAACCATTATAGTAGGGTCAAATTATTTAAAAAGACCAAATTTATAAATAGACTTGTTATATGCCAGCTTTCATAGGAAAACATTGAACCACTGTAGTAGAGCCAAAATTCATGTTATGAAATTCTTAATAGTTTAAGCTGGAGTTGCTATCCGTCCGCCTTCATTGGAAGAAATTGAACCATTGCAGACATTATTGACTTATTAGACACAACTGGAGATTGGTTTGGTTTGTCGCTCTACGGTTATCTTATGCACACTTTAGGCTAAACAGACCGGGACCTACAGTTTAAAGTGGGTTCCGAACAACGACAAGCTCGCCGCCGGTACTCGAACCCGAAACCTGTGGTACCGAGCACCAGAGCGCTAGCCACTCGGCCAACATTCCTGGCACACAACTGGAGAAGCCATACGCCAGCTTCTTAAGCTTTAATAAGAAGGAATTGAACCATTGCAGTATATACCAAAACTTTGTTACAAAACTCTTAATAGATTTACAGTTGGTATAGTTCTGCCTTCATATGGATTCATCAGATTAAATCAGGTGTTCTTGGCAGCCAATCAACTGCTCTATCTCTCATTTCAAATGATATCTGTTAGTTGACTATATAAAAATAAATGGATAGACTGCTCGATATGTCGAATCATAGTTGATTTACTCTTTAATCAAAGTATATTCACATATGATTTTACAATGTATTTTATAATATTATTGCAAAATCGTATCATTATTTTTCAGTCATTGAAATGTCAAAAGTGAATATTGTAAAACAATTTTTTTAATCCCCTGATCTCTTGAGTTAAACTATAGCTATACTGAGCCAATCCACACTCAACAGCCGAAACATTATGACCACCTGTCAATAACGAGTTGGCCCACCTTGACGCGCAACACAGCTTCAACCTGCCTTGGCATGGATGCCACAAGTCCTTGGTAGATAGCCGGAGACAGATTGTACCAGATGTTTAAGCAACGGTCCCGCAAATCCGAGATATTGCGAATTGGTGGTCTTTGAACTCTGAGCTGCTGTCCCAAGACATTCCAAATGTGTTCTATCGGATTGCGATCCGGTGAGTTAGGCGGCCAGGACATTAACTGGAATTCAGCATCATGTTCCTGGAACCACACCAGCACAATTTTAGCCTTGTGACAAGGGCGTTGTCCTGTTGGAACATTCCATTTCCAGCTAGAAAACAGAGGCCATGTAAGGGTGCAACTGGTCCACAATGATGTTCAGATACCCTGTAGCATTCATTATCTGCTCTACCACAACCACGTGTCCCAGAGACGCCCAAGAGAACGTACCCCAAACATAATAACGCCACCACCGGCCTGTGTATGACCTGCTGTACATTGAGGAGCAACTGTTCGCCTGGAAGACGGCGTATCCTGACACGGCCATCGGCGGTGATGAACGTGACAAACCGTGATTCATCTGACCAGGCAACTCTCTCCCACTGATCCATGGACCAGTCACGATGTTCCCGGGCTCAGTTGGCGATGCCGCTTGGTCAGCAAAGGCACACGAGTGGGACGTTTGCTGCGGCAGCCCCATATCCAACAGTGTCCGCTGAACAGTGTGCTCCGATACTACTCTACTTGGCCCTGCATTGCATTGGGCTGTCAGCTGAGCCACAGTCTGGCTCCGGTTTTGCTTCACCACGCGAGACAATCTCCGACGACCTTTTTCTTTGATAACGTGAGGATGTCCAACACCATGCCGTCTACTGCTGGTTTCACCGTCATTCATCCACTTCGCAAAAGTACTAACAACTGTAGATCTCGAACAACCCACGAGTCGTACAGTTTCGGAAATACTTGTTCCGAACCTTCGAGCCATTACAATCTGCCCTCTATCACAGTCGCTTAGATCCGCAGCCTTTCCCATCACACACAGAAGTAAGTGAAAGAATGATTCTTCAGACTCTCCAGCAGCAGTTAAATACCACTTCCACCTGATCACGTGCCTTACCCATCATCCAGACGAGTTCATTGCAAACAGTAGGGGTGGCCATAATGTTTTGGCTCTTGAGTGTATATTGCAATAGTTATTACCATGGTCGTCCTCACTCTCTGTTTCTTGCCGCCTTCGTTGTATTTATACACAAATTAACCATTATCATTCCCAAAACTGTAAAGTGGTATCTCAATTCGGTGCAGTAGTAGTAGAACCATGGTTGATTATGGAGGGAATAGGAAGGTCTTGATGCAATTCAGGGTAAACTATTATCATTCCCATAACTGTAAAGTGGTATCTCAACTTGATGTGTAGTAGTAGTAGTAGAACCATGGTTTATTATGGAGGAGAAGAGGAAGGTCTTGACGCAATTCAAGGTAAACTATTATCATTCCCAAAACTGTAAAGTGGTATCTCATTTCGGTGTAGTAGTAGTAGAACCATGATTGATTATGGAGGGAATAGGAAGGTCTTGATGCAATTCAGGGTAAACTATTATCATTCCCAAAACTGTAAAGTGGTATCTCAATTCGGTGTAGTAGTAGTAGAACCATGATTGATTATGGAGGGAATAGGAAGGTCTTGATGCAATTCAGGGTAAACTATTATCATTCCCAAAACTGTAAAGTGGTATCTCAATTCGGTATAGTAGTATTAGTAGAACCATGGTTGATTGTGGAGGGAAGAGGAAGGTCTTGACGCAATTCAGGGTAAACTATTATCATTCCCAAAACTGTAAAGTGTTATCTCAATTCGGTGTAGTAGTAGTAGAATCATGGTTGATTATGGAGGGGAATAGGAAGGTCCTGAGGCAATTCAGGGTAAACTTGCTTTAAAATGTTTATTTTAATTACTTTTTGCCTCCTTATCAGCACTATGGTTTAAAAAACAATATTAAAAATTATAGATATTGACAGAATCTATTGTACTTTTTTAAATTGACATTTTTTTGGAAAATTATTTTTCCTCAAGATAATTACTGAGGAAAAAAAAAAATCCTTTATGTAAATCTAATTACACAGTCCTTCTCATATATAGCAAAAATAGCCCCATTTTTTCTAATGGTCTTTTAATGTTTTCTATTATTTAAAAGAGATCTGTTATTTAAAAAAAGCAGAATCATTTTCTTATGAAATTCGATTCGTACTTAGAAACTCTTCAGACAGTAGAAAAATTTAGTACACTAACGGGGATGGGTTTTTTTTGTTCTAATGCAGTTGGCAAACACTTAGACAGCTTGGTCTTGGATGCCTTAAGGCAAGCGCTGCACAGATGTTACACACTTTGCATTACCCAGGGTGCGCGTGTAACTTAAAGATAAGCCACGGACGCGAGTAACAATGCCCCCGCAACACTCTACGATCCTATTAGGACCGGGACTTACCGTTTAAAGTTGAATACGAACCACTACAAACATCCATGGCACTGGCGGGACTCGAACCCGAAATCTGTGGTACCGAGCGCCAGCCACTCGGCCATTCAGGCCCTAACAGGGATATTATCTAAAGGATTTACGGAACAGTTTGGAAATAAATGCCTTTCTTTCTATTGTCGATAGAAGTGTCTTACAGAATAAAAGACATTCCCGTTCAGAAGTGTAGGATGGCCGTTTTTTATGGGGATGGATCAGTCTCTTGCGTTTTCCTATTTGTTTTGTCGTTTATCAGTTGTTTTGCTTGAGGAGGCGGCAGAAAAAGTAAATAACATTGCCCTTGCCTTTTTTTCAAACTGAAGCAAACAGAGCGCAAACTTTTATTGTTTCTTTTCTATTATGAAAAAAAAAAAAAAAGTGCCTGCGTCTTATCCTCAGTGTCCTGCAGTGCGGGACGGACACCCCAGGAGTAATCTATAACAGCTCGGCTGAAAAGTTCGTAGGCTGACACATAGATGGCGCTACTAGTATTAAATCCATATGATTATTAGTAAGCCCTAACCTTTAAAAGACACGTGTATAAATTTGATAGCTGTTGCACTATTAGTATGTGAGTTATGGCATTTTTAGTGAAGTAAATTTTATTAATTTGAAAAAATGGATAAAAAGGAATTTCATGTGTTAATAAAGCATTGCTTTTTGGGGCAAAAAAAAAAAATACTACTGAACCCAAGGCTTGGCTTGATAAACATTATTCGGACTTTGCACCAGGAAAATCAACCGTAGAGAAGTGGTTTGCTAAATTTAAACGAGGCGAAATGGGCACCGAGGACGATGCACGCAGTGGACGCCCCAAGAGGCTGTTACCAACGAAAACATCAAAAAAAGTCCACAAAATAATTTCTGATAGCCGTAAAATGAAGTTGACTGAGATAGCTGAGACCCTAAAGATATCAAAGGAACGTGTAGGACATATCGTGAATGAATATTTGGATATGCGAAAGCTCTATTCGAAGTGGGTGCCGCGCGAACTCACGATCGACCAAAAAACAACGAAATGTAGATTCTAAGCAAGGTTTGGAGCTGTTTAATCGTAATAAACCCGAATTTTGGGTCGATAGAGACAGTGGATGAAACATGGCTCCATCATTTCACACCGGAGTCCAATCGACAATCAGCCGAGTGGACTGCACGTGATGAACACTAAAAATGCTATAACTTCACTTATAATGCTATAACTAACATACTAATAGTGCAACAGCTGTCAAATTTATACACGTGTCTTTTGAAGGTTAGGGCTAACTAAAAACATACGGATTTGATACTAAGCACTCCATCTATGTGTCAGCCTACTAACTTTTAGCCCATCTGTTATAAATGCAATTAATATTTTTATTAAAAATTGTTTTCATTTGCATGTTTAATTAACAGTGTTTTTTATTCACAATTCTCAATGTTTTAAGGGCAAAGTTAAGGTTTTGTTAGTTAAGGCAATGTTACGGGTTTTTTCAATGTTATGGACCACATTCATTAAAATTCATGCGTTTCACTGGTTTAACAATTCTGATTTAATTTAATACGAGCAATCACTAAAAATAAGGTTTACGTAGTAAAATATTTTTATCATTATCCTTATGATATTATATTCTTATCCTTCAATTTTTGGCTGAAAAACGTATAGATAATGTAGTAAAAGGGCTAAAAAAAGAAATCAAGTATTTTTGTTAACACGAGATACAATTTTAAAGATAATAAATTTTTGCTTAATTCCTTAAATATATAATAAAAGCTATTGAATCCTTTATTTTATATGCTTAAAATTCTTTGTATAGTAAAAGGAAGTTTATTTTTCATACATACTCAAAAAGAGGAAAAAGTAAATTTGAATAAAATAAAAGAGAAAAGTGAAACGGAGGAAAAATAAATCTTTGATTAGTGGCGCCATCTACTGTTTATAGCAAAAGTTAATTACAATTTTTGTAGGAATACTATTAACTAATTTATAGACAATTATCCAGTCGGCAGTTGTTCTGTCCTGATGGCTAATAACAGATTTTAAATTAAAAAAATAAATTTATTTCCATCCAAAAGTTCATTCACCAAAAAAAAAAAAAATAAAAATAAATAATAAATAAAAATAAACACGAACTCATTACTCAAATTGAAAATATTTTTAGAAAATTATTTTGGAATAAATATGCTTATAATGAAAGTTATTCATTTCGAATGTATTTCTGTCTAGTAGAAATAATCGCAGACGTATAAAAACCATTCATGCTATTTAATTTAGATTCACGAAAATTGTGAAAATATAAAACTAAAATAAATAAATAAATAAATAAATAAATAAAAAAAAATACACAAACATTTACAAAAAGAGCAATCAAAATTATCAAAAATAACTTTAAAATAGGCATTAAAATTTAAAATTAAGCACTCAGCAGAGCATCCAATACAAATAAATTTCTTCAATAATGCGATGGTAAATTAAAAAAAAAGATTAAAAATATTCAAAAGGAAACGGTAACTGTATAAGTATTTATCTGAATACTGTATTTAACTCAAAAGAAATAGTAACTGTATCGGTTTTCGGAAGAGTCCTGTTGCGATTTTTTATTACGGTACTTACGTATTAACACTACTTTGGCTATAGATTTGGCGGTTTTTAAGTGTCGCCAATCTAACAGCTACAGATTTGCTGAATTTTGACCATTTTTTAGTGCTACGAAAATGCCTGTCGGCCTGTTTTCCACTGAAATCTGTTTGACTACCTTGCGTTTAAATAAAGTATTTTGAATTTTGAAAGCGTTTTGATTTTTTAAATGAAGTGTTTTATATATTTTATTATTTGGAACAAAAAATTTTAAGTGTAGATTGGCGCCACTTAAAAACCGCCAAATCTGTAGCTGCTGTTGGCGTTCAAAAGATAACTGCGTGCGCGTGCGAACAACAAGATTGCTCTTTATTGGCGCAACTGTAGTCAAGGTAGCGTTAATACGTAAGTACCTTTATTACACAAGCACGGTCCCTTAATTAGTTTTAAGACACATAACAACTTGGAATTCTGAGTTCCATTTATCAATATAACATCTTCAAATTTCCAGTTATTGAGATTTTTAGAAATTTGAAATGATGTGTTGAATTTAGATTAAATACACATTGTTCTTTACACTTAATCCATAAGTGTTTTAACAGATTTGTTTAGTAACGATTTCTTCTCAGAAGGATCCCTTTTTAATACGCTTTTATTAGTTTCACCTGTATGTTTGTTGTTTGTAAGAGATGGACCGAAAAGTTCGTAGGCTGACACATAGATGGCGCTACTAGTACTAAAATCCATATGATTTTTAGTTAGCCCTAACCTTCAAAAGACACGTGTATAAATTTGACAACTGTTGCACTATTAGTATGTGAGTTATAGCATTTTTAGTGTTCATCACGTGCAGTCCACTCGGCTGACTGTCGATTGGACTCCGGTGTGAAATGATGGAGCCATGTTTCATCCATTGTCACATATTGACGCAAAAATTCGGGTTTATTACGATTGAACAGCTCCAAACACTGCTTAGAATCATCAATTCGTTGTTGTTTTGGGTCGATTGTGAGCTCGCGCGGCACCCACTTTGAACAAAGCTTTCGCATATCTAAATATTCATTCACGATATGTGCAACACGTTCCTTTGATATCTTTAGGGTCTCAGCTATCTCAATCAACTTACTTTTACGGTTATCAGAAATTATTTTTGTGGATGTTTTCGTCGGTAACAGCCTCTTCCACTGCGTGCATCGTCCTCGGTGCTCATTTCGCCTCGTTTAAATTTAGCAAACCACTTCTCTACGGTTGATTTTCCTGGTGCAAAGTCCAAATAATGTTTATCAAGCCAAGCCATGGCTTCAATAGTATTTTTTTCGCCAAAAAAGCAATGCTTTATTAACACACGAAATTCCTTTTTATCCATTTTTTCAAACTAACAAAAGTTGCTTCTCTAAAAATGCTATAACTCACATACTAATAGTGAAACAGCTGTCAAATTTGTACACGTGTTCTTTGAAGGTTAGGGCTAACTAAAAATCATATGGATTTTATACTAGTAGCTCCATCTATGTGTCAGCCTAGGAACCTTTCTACCCACCTGTTATTTACCGAGTAGGGTTTGAATAGATTTTAATTTCTAGTTACTACAATAGTTCATCTGCGAGTCAAAGTGCATTTAAGTTTCACAACTTGATCAGAACTACCCACCGTCTTTCTCATAGGCTTACAAATTTCAAAAGAGGTAAAATGCTTTCTCCATGCAAAAGGGCTTCAGAAATTCATAGAGAATTATGTACCATTCATAGATGTTCAATAAGTTGAGAAAAAGTCCGATGGATGAGTAAAGTTTTTCGCCTTCAATTAATTAAATTAGTCAATTAATTAATTAATCTAATTAATTTACTTTGCTGTATTCGATAGGAGTTCATTCCGCATGTTGGATTACAGTTCATGTGTAAAAAAGAAATCTGAATAGCATCTGCGTGTTTGCGAAACTTTAATGAAGATGCTTTTCCCTGAAACAGTTTCAAAAAGTCAATGCGGTTCTTTTCTTTTTTAAATCTGAATGAGACAGGACGACAAAAATGCTTAATTGCCTTAAGTTATATAAGGTACTAAGTAACATAATATCGAAAGAAAACAAACAAAATTGTAAAATTGGAAATTTTATCCTTCATGCTTATAACAAAAGTAAATAAATAGATAAATAAAAATTGTAAATTAACTATTTAATAAGTAAAAAAAACTGAAGTTTTTCCAAAGTTAAGATTTGTTTTTTAATGGTAAAAGGTAATTTAAAATTTAATATCTCGCCCTGAATTCTTATTTTTCAATATACAGTGGAAGGATTTTTAATTTCTATATTCTCCATTAAAAATACCTTACATAATTTATCCATAGAAACACTTCTACATTTCTCAGAATGACACGACAAATTCTAAAGAACAGGATTCAATTTTTGACAATCTTCAAGAAAGGTAACCGTTTTCAGTACCTTCTTCTTTGTATCGTATTTTTCTTTCAAAATTTCTGAAGTCGAACAAAAAAGAAGCAAATGACATCTGCAGAGAAGCCCGAAGGGTGAGTCTTTTTTTTTTTTTTCCTTCCGATTTCTCTTATTTTTTCTTCATTTCGATACCGACAGCTAGTGAGAAGGAATAGTTAATTTACTTTTTCTCTGGTGGATAGGAGTTCATTTCACGCCAAGAAACCTGAATAACGCCCGAGGGTTTGCGAAACATTAATGAAGCCCCTTTCTCCGGAACAGTTTCAGAAAGTTAATGCCGTATTTTTCCTTTCCTAAATC
The DNA here is from genome assembly GCA_021605095.1 of Caerostris extrusa. Taxonomy (NCBI): domain Eukaryota; kingdom Metazoa; phylum Arthropoda; class Arachnida; order Araneae; family Araneidae; genus Caerostris; species Caerostris extrusa. The sequence continues at coordinate 82,736 of BPLR01017704.1, read as the reverse complement.
TGAATGAGACAGAGCGATAGGAAAAAAATAAAAATAAATTGTCTGAAGTCACATAAGGTGCTGAGGAAGTAACATAATATTTGTAAACTTATTTTAAATAAAGGTTATGACACTTGTATTGCGAATAATGTGTAAGAAATTATAATATTGTTGTAAGAATAATTAATAGTGGTTTGATATACAAAAGATTAAATGTAATTTATTTGTAAAGCTATACTTTCGCACCATACTTGAATCTGACATAAACTTTGCTATTCATTTTACAAAAAAAACTGGTTAATGTAAGAAAAATTTAGAAGAACCGGTTAAAACTTAAAAAAAGTTAAAATAAGAAAATCTAAAAGAATTCATTAAAATAAGAAAAAGAACTGGTTAAATCAAGAAAAATCTAACAGAACTGGTTAAAATCAAGAAAAATCTAACAGAAATGGTTAAAGTAAGAAGAATCTAAAAGAACTGTTCCAAGTTAAAAAAAAAGTAAAGAACTGGTTCAAGTTAAAAAAATTAAAAGAACTGGTTCAAGTTAGAAAAATATAAGAATGCTGATTAGAGTAAGAAAAAAGCTAAAAGAACTGGTTAAGGTAAGAAAAATCTAAATTTTTTTATTATGGAAAAGGTAATTTAAAATTTAATATCTCGCCTTGAATTCTTATTTTTCAATATACAGTGGAAGGATTCTTAATTTCAATATTATCCAATAAAATATTCCTGCATAATTTATCCATGAAAACACTTCTACATTTCTCAGAATAACACGACAAATTGTAAAGAACAGGATTCAATTTTTGACGAAAGATAACCGTTTTCACTACCTTCTTCTTTTGTATCGTATTTTTATTTAAAATTTCTGAAGTCGAACAAAAAGAAGCAAATGATATCTGCAGAGAAGCCCGAAGGGTAATTTTTTTTTCATCCGATTTCTCTAATTTTTTTTTCTTCATTTCGATACCGACGGCTAGTGAGAAGTAATAGTTGATTTACTTTTTCTCTGGTGGATAGGAGTTCAATTCACGCCAAGAAACCTAAATAACGCCCGAGGGTTTGCGAAACATTAATGAAGCTTCTTTTTCCAAAACAGTTTCAGAAAGTTAATGCCGTTTTTTTTCCGTTCCTAAATCTGAATGAGACAGAGCGATAGGAAAAAAAAAATATATAAATTGGTCCTGAAGTCACGTAAGGTGCTGAGGAAGTAACATAATATTTGTAAACTTATTTTAAATAAAGGATATGATGACACTTTTGTTGTGAATAATGTGTAAGAAATTATAATATGTTTGTAAGGATAATTAATAGCGGTTTAATATACAAAAGATTAAATGTATTGCTATATTTTCGCACCATACTTGAATCTAACTTACACTTTGCTGTTCATTTTACAAAAAATGTGAATCAAGAAATAGAGATAAAAATATAAGAAAGAATTGGTTAAAGTAGGAAAAATCAAAAGAATTGGTTAAAGTAAGGTTTTTTTATTTTTAAATCTGAATCAAATAAGCCGATAAAAACGTTCAGTTGCCTTAAGATGCATAAAGTACAGAGTAACATAATATCATAAGAAAACAAACAAAATTGCATTATTGGAAGTTTTATCCCTCATGCTTATAAGAAAGCAAATAAATAAATAAAAATTGTGAATTAACTGTTTAATAAGAGAAAAATTGAACCTTTTTTTTGCTGAAGTTGAGATTTTTTTAAATATGGAAAAAGGTAATTTAAAATTTAATATCTCGACCTGAAGAATTCTTATCTTTCAATACACAGTCGAAGGTTTCTTAATTTCAATATTCTCCAATAAAATTTCCCTACATAATTTATGCATAGAAACACCTCTACATTTCTCAGAATGACACGACAAATTCTAAAGAACAGGATTCAATTTTTGACAATCTTCAAGAAAGGTAACCGTTTTCACTACCTTCTTTTTTGTATCGTATTTTCTTTCAAAATTTCAAGAAGTCGAACAAAAAGAAGCAAATGACATCTGCAGAGAAGCCCGAAGGGTGAGTAAATTTTTTTTTTTTTCTTCCGATTTCTCTAATCTTTTTTCTTTTTCGATACCGACGAATAGTGAGAAGGAATAGTTAATTTACTTTTACTCTGGTGGACAGGAGTTCATTTCACGCCAAGAAACCTGATAACGCCCGAGGGTTTGCGAAACATTAATGAAGCCTTCTTTCTCCCAAACAGTTTCAGAAAGTTAATGCCGTATTTTTCCTTTCCTAAATCTGAATGAGACAGAGCGATAGGAAAAAAAAAAATAAAAAGAAATTGCCTGAAGTCACGTAAGGTGCTGAGGAAGTAACATAATATTTGTAAACTTATTTTAAATAAAGGATATAACACTTAATGTTGTGAATAATGTGTAAGAAATTATAATATGTTTGTAAGGATAAATTAATAGGAGTTTAATTTACGAAAGATTAAATGTATTGCCATATTTTCGCACCGTACTTAAATCCGACTTACACTTTGCTGTTCATTTTACAAAAAAATGTGAATCAAGAAATAGAGATAAAAATATAAGAAAGAATTGGTTAAAGTAGGAAAAATTTAAAATAAATGGTTAAAGTAAGAAAAATTTAAAAGAACTGGCTAAAATATGAAATCTAAAATAACTGGTTAAAGTAAGAAAAATAAGAGAAACATGAATAGCATCTTCGTGTTTGCGAAACTTTAAAGAAGATTCTTTTCGATATTCGATTTGCACTATTCGATAGGAGTTCATTTCACATATTGGATAGGAGTTCGTGAGTATTAAAGAAATTAGAATAGCACTTTCGTGTTTGCGAAACTTTAATCAGGATTCTTCTGAAAAAGTTTCCAAAAGTTAATGTGATTCCTTTCTTTTTTAAATCTGAATGAGACAGGGCGATAAAAATTGCACATGATAAAAATTGCTTAAAATATCTTAGTTGCCTTAAGATATATAATGAATTAACTGAATTAACATAATATTAATATAACAATTTATGCTGAATTAACATAATATCGTAAGAAAACAAAAAATTGTAAAATTGGAAATTGTATTCCTCATGTTTATAACAAAAGCAAATAAATAAATAGATAAAAATTGTAAATTAATTATTTAATAAGACAGAAAAAAATGAAACTTTTCCAAAATTAATATATATATTTTTTAATATGGAAAAAAAGGTCATTCAAAATTTAATATCTCACCTTGAATTCTTATCTTTCAATATACAGTGGAAGGATTCTTAATTTCAATATTCTCCAATAAAATTTAATACATAATTTATCCATAGAAACACTTCTACATTTCTCAGAATAACACGACAAATTGTAAAGAACAGGATTCAATTTTTGACAATCTCGAAGAAAAGTAACCGTTTTTACTACCATTTTTTTTTTGTGCATCGTATTTTCCTTTAAAATTTCTGTAGTCGAACAAAAGAAGCAAATGACATCTGCAGAGAAGCCCGAAGGGTGAGTAAATTTTTTTTTCTTCCGATTTCTCTACCTTTTTTCTTTTTCGATACCGACGAATAGCGAGAAGGAATAGTTAATTTACTTTGCTTTGGTGGATAGGAGTTCATTTCACGCCAAGAAACCTGAATAACACCCGAGGGTTTGCGAAATATTAATGAAGCTTCTTTCTCGAAACAGTTTCAGAAAGTTAATGCCGTTTTTTCCTTTCCTAAATCTGAATGAGACAGAGCAATAAAAAAAAAAAAAAAAAAAAAATAGAAAATATAAATTTCCTGAAGTCACGTAAGGTGCTGAGGAAGTAACATAATATTTTAAACTCATTTTAAATAAAGGATATGACACTTGTGTTGCGAATAATGTGTAAGAAATTTTATTATGTTTGTAAGGATAATTAATAGCGGTTTAATATACAAAAGATTAAATGTATTGCTATATTTTCACACCCTACTTGAATCTGACTTACACTTTGCTGTTCATTTTACAAAAAAAAAAAATGTGAATCAAGAAATAGATATAAAAATATAAGAAAGAATTGGTTAAAGTAGGAAAAATCTAAAATCACTGGTTAAAATTAGAAAAATTTAAAAGAACTGGTTAAAATATGAAAAATTTAAAAGAATTGGTGAGAATAAGAAAGATTTAAAAGAACTGGTTAATGTAAGAAAAATGTAAAAAAACTGGGTCAAGTTAAAAAAATCTAAAAGAACTGGTTCAAGTTAGAAAATTGAAAAATACTGATTATAGTAAGAAAAATATAGAAGAACTGGTTAAGGTGAGAAAAATCTAATTGAATCTAATTGATGGTTCACAATGGTTGTTTGGTAACAATTGACGGTTGAATCTATAGCTGATCTAATTGATGAATCTAAGGGATGATTAACAGTTTAAAATGAACATTGTATTAGTAGATATAAATCATGCATAAACTTTTTAAAGACTACATTTTGATCAACATAGATTCATTTCAAAGCTTCATCACTTTCTTCCTTTTATGAAGTATCCACAATTTTTAATAAACATTTTGAAAAACATCATAGCAAAAAAAAAAAAAATAAATAAATAAAATAATAAAAAAATACAATAAGCTCATTTGGCATATACTACAAGTGTGCAAGAAACTAGTTCATTACAAATAAACTTTGAAATTTTATACTCCTTTATGTTATTTCAGAAGATTCAAATCAATTTTGAGGCAGAAAAGGCAGGTGCTTCTTGAAATCAGCTGTTAATATAACATTTCAAAACAACGAACAGATTCTTCCAGATTATTTTTGTTCGAGCCAATTAAATTGATTGAGTGAGCAAATTGACTTTTCCATACATCAAGCACAATGTAATCCTTCATGAGTTCTAAAGTGTGCTTTTCTTTTATGAGCTCCTTTAACAAATATAATAGTGAGTTTTAAAAGTTTTTTATAGTTATCAATGTCTGTTGTTGCATTTTTTATTGTTTTTCATGAATTGAAATATCAGATATGGTAGTTTGAAAATCAATGCGATCGAGTGAGCACCACGATTATTTAAATCAATTGAACATTAGAATATTAAGTTATATTGAAACTCTATTGATCTCATCAACTGTCTACAGCTTGATTTCGAGGATATGAGGATGGAATACCATCTGGAATATTTCTGTGTTCAGCCTTTACTCAATAAGGAATCATACTCCATTTAGTAACCCTGTGTTTACTAAAGTTGTATAAAAACCAAACCCATTTTATTTCATCAATAATTCCCCAGGATTGTAGTGTTTTATAGTGTTTGTGAATAGGATGAAGATTGATGGAAGTTTTGGTATTAAAATAGATTAATGCTTTTTCCTGAAACAATTATTTGCAGTCGACCAAGTTTTTATTTTTTACAGTGTCTTCTACACATTTCCATCTCCAAATTTTTCCATCTCAAAGAACTATCAGAGGACACATCATTTTTCAAATCATGATCTCTTTCTTTAGATTTCATTTTCACACGCCAAATGGATGCTTTTTTTCAATTCCTTCTATTAACTCACACTCTCCCTATATATATCTTGTTCAAATTTTCAATCGTTAATAAAATACTTTTTATTCATCCATTCGAGTTCAAATACATTTTTTTGAACTTGCAGTGGAGGACACTTGATGTTAATACAGTCTTTTTCAAATATTAATTCAGTAATTAAATTTAATTAATTAATTATAGTTTTTTTTTTAAATTGCATATATCTACCAATAGATGGCCCAGATAAACTTTAAAAAATGAATGAAAATTATTTATAAAGGATGTTTTTATGTAATATGTATATTTTATGCAATAGAGTGAAAAAAAAAAGTAGGAATTGACTTTAAAGTTTTTTTTTTATATTGCTTGTTTGATCAATAATTTCCCAGGATTGTAGTGTTTCTTGAATAGTAGTTGGTAAGTTGAATAGGATGAAGATTGATAGAAGTTTTGGTGTTAAAAGTAATTGATTATTGCTTTTCCCTGAAACAATTATTAGCAGTCGTTCAAGTTTCATTTCTTACAGTGTCTTCTACACATTTCCAACTCCAAACTTTTCCGTCTCAAAGAAAAAATCAGAGGAAATCTAATTTTTTCGAATCATGAGTTCTTTCTCTAGACTTCATTTTCACACGCCAAATAGATAGGCTTTTTTATATTATACCCGGATGGATTACACCCTTCTCTTTTAAGTATTGCCAAAAACATTAGCAGCTTTTTTATCACTTAACTTTGGTATGTTGAAACTTGCGGCGACATTATTCTTTCTACCTCAGTTTTTTTTTTTTGGGAGGGGCTGGAATTACAAGATGAACTTTGTTTTCTTCATTTGAAAAACATCCATCACTTTCAAGGTAACTATTTTTATCTCCATATTCCGGAATTTAAATTTGTTTAAACAACGATATTTTATTTTCTTCTTTGTTCTTTCATATTTTCCAAACAAGTCCTTTTTTTCAATAAACTTTGATGCGTCTTTGTAGAATTTTTTTATCTACATTTCTCATTTTAAAGTTCATCTATTTTTATTTAGGAAATTCTTTTTTATCTTCTTGGATTTTTATTTATATTAAGAGCATTGTCGGAATAAATATCAAGCACAAATTGCAGAGACATTTTGCATTCTCTTAAGCCTTCTGAACATTTGGTATTATTTTCCTTGTTCTTTTAAGCTTTTTCCTTCTTAAAATGTCCTCTAATTTTATTTACAGCACATTTTTTTAATCTAGTGGGAAAAAGTCTTTTCCAAAGAAAGTAGCACACCAATAACGGTGCAATGCGCAGATTCTTGAATATTTAGAATTATTTAAATTTTTTTTTGCTGTGAGAAAAAAGATGCTGGGAACTTCTTTTTTAAATGATATATTTGTTTGGCATAACAATTTACCAACACACTTGTCGATTTACTTTTTTAAACGGCCTGCTTACAACTTAAAAAAGAGTTATAAACTAAAATATTAACCCCTTATAATACTTTCGATTAAGCCTACTATAATTTGTCCACCATGGTAAAAAATTTACTTAAATTTAAATTAAAACTTAAGAGTCAAAATATGCTCAAAAACACTCAGAGAAGTATATTACACTCAATATAGTAATTGATTACAATATTGAATGTAATATACTTCTTAATTTGCTTGCCCCTCGCTTGACCAGCTTTAGTCAGGCTCTGGATGGAAATGGGACTAACAGTCTAGTTAGTAACATTCTTTTCTAAACATGAAAGTTTATTGTGACTTCAACTTGCAGTGCAGAAGGGAGGAAAATGAAAACAAAGGAGAAATATAATTTTTTTGTAATTTTTTATAGACTATTATTTATGTGTTTACTAGTTTCCTGTGAAATTTATTCAAATTTTTGTAAATTTCTTGAGTTTTTGAAAGTTTATAGCTTGGTAGCGATTCCTAAAATTTATTTTAAAATTTGATGTTCCTATGGAAATGTTTCTTTAAGCCATTAAGCAAAATAGGAGAATATCCCATCAAAAATTCAAAAGAAGACCACACATGTGGGGGAGTGCCATTTTGCATTCACAAGACGTCAGATAAAGCATTTCGCATTTTGTAAATCTACTGATCAACATTTCTAGATAACTAACACTTATTACCGTGCACGTTTGTTGACCTTTGGCAATAATCTTTTAAAAAAAGTAGGGGCCGAGGATGAATGTGCTTGTTGTGCAGCACCCACAGTCACTTTTTTCTTGTCTTGTGACAGAATTGCGTCCACATCATGGGGATTATCCTCTAGTACAGTGTACGCAGTTCTTCAGAGTAACGTTACCAATCCAGCAGAAATGGACTTCCTCCGTCTGCAGATTATATAAAAGCCAGCTGTTATCATTGTTATATACGATGAGGAATTCCTTCGCGAAATCTAGCCGTAGTTAATTATCTCCTGCTTGCAACATTTCGACCCTCTGGAATTGATACGGAAACATGAGGAGAATAGACATAGAATCTTATGAACCGTAGAATTTGGCCAGTGCAGAAAGCATGAAACACCAAATGCACTTGCAAGACGAGCTTCGCTTATTGTTTCACGGACTTCTGCAACAATTTCAACAGGAACAGAAGGTCGTTCAGAAGGAGATCGATCGCATGTACAACCAGTTTCTTCAAATTTGAGTATCAAGTCCCGTACAGTTGTTGTAGGGCCTCGGCGTAGCCCATGATTTCTGAGGTAGATGCACAATACCTCTGTGGCATTTTGTCCATTCAGGGAATAATTCTTTACGGTTTCCCCTCGTTATTTCCCGGTAAGTGGCATGTTATTCAAAGTACAAGAAAGCAAGATATGTGACACTCGTTTCTCAGTGTCCTTTCTTTCACCTAGTGTGATAACGTCAGTCAGTACTGTGTCTTATGCTGAGAGAAAGAGACTTATTTTATCGCATTCAAAGTAATCCCCTCCGGACACAATGCACTTATGCCAACTTTTTTCCAATTCTCAATGCATGTTAAAATGTCATCGACAGGGATGGTAAAGCGCGCGGCGATTCCGTTAAATCTCTTCAATCGATTCAAGAGTGGTCTTTTGAGTTTAGGGAATGGCCAGAAGTCGCAGGGTGTGAATACGGTGGTTGTGGAAAGATATGGCATTCATTTTTTGGCGAAAAAGTTACGAAGAATCAATGCAGTGTGAGCTGGCGCATTCAGTGTTTTCGGTACCAATCGAGATTTGACCCGTTTGAAGTCCAAAATGGAATTGATGAAATTTGAAATTCCAACATCAGCAGAAAGGTCTCTAATTGTAAATCGACGGTTTGCAAGCACCAAATCTTTAATTTTTGGACGTGAGCTTCATGAATTGAGATTGATGGGCGACCAGAGGGCTCTTCGTTTTGAACGCGTTTTGTCTTCTTTGAACAGGTTATATCATTTTTAAACATTTCTTTCCGATATAGGAATGCTTACCGAATGCATTCTGCAACATTCTATACGTTTTGGCAAACAAAATTGAATGCAAGTTCTTTGCCCAATTCATTCAGAAATTACATTCATTCAGACAATTCAGACATTCAACAATTCATTCAGAGACTCAAACTAATGAATATTTTGACGTCAAATTTCACAGAGATGTCAAGAACAGTGCCAGCAACCCAAAAAAGAAAAAAAAGAATGATTCTGTTGGCCTCTGGAATTTTAAATTGAAAATTGGTCTTACGTTTTTGACAAAGTCGTTTTTAAAGTTTTTCAAAAATTTATTTTTTTTATGTAAAGAATTCCATCAATATAAAAAAATTACAAAATCACTACCCCCCTCCCCCTCCAAAAAAAAAAAAACTGTAGCCAGTGGTTTGGAACATAAAAACTTTCTGGAAATGCTAAAGAAACTTTCTCTGATAAATATTTCAGTTCAAATTCTTTTACTGGACCATTGATTTGGCGATCAAAAAACAAAAGGAAAAGAATTACTTCAGATAACAAAGAGATTAAAAGATTCACCGGGAAGTTTCGCCTGTCTGTTTAATTCCCGAAATCTCTTTTGTGTTAAAGGATTAAGTTTTATGAACTGCATCTGCTATTTCAGTAGAAAATTATTTTAGGTAAAATGTAGTTCCCTAGAATTCCTAATGAATATTTATTTCTAAACCATTTTTCTATATAATTTCTATATGTGTTTTAGTGTATCAGGATGTTTCAATGTGTTAGTGCGATATTACTTAAATTTCTTGTCGTTTTCAAGTCAAATCATTTTTTCAAGTTAATTTTCTGACAGTTTATTTTATAGTGCTAGACTGTGAGGTCTGCTCATCAATATCAGGTAAGTTTAATAGCTTAGTGTTATTCAATTCCTACTATTAATTCACACGCTCGCTATATATATATATATCTTGTTCAAATTTTTAATCGTTAATAAAATATTTTTTATTCCTCCACTCAAGTTCGAATACATTTTTGAACTTGTAGTGGATATACTTGATGTTAATACAGTTTTTTCAAATATTAATTCAGTAATTAAATTTAGTTAATTAATTTTAGTTTTTTTTATTTAAGTTACATGTATCTACCAACAGATGGCGCCAGATGTAAGAAAAATTTCAACTTTATTTATAAAGGACTTTCTGTAATATAGTGAAAAAAAGTAGGAATTGACTTAAATTTTTTTTTTATACTACTTTTTAGTTTGACTTTTAGAACACAAATGAGCTTAAAAGCTTCTGAGGACTTTATTAAAATAATGCTTACCATTCTTATAGGTGTATCACATGACTATGGCATTGACACTGATATATTAAAAAATATGAGCGATGTACTATCAATTAACTGATTAAAAATTATGCATAGTATGTGATGCCTTCCACAATGCACGAAGTGTTAATTAATGGCGACGTTATAATTTGATTTGCATTGAAACCTGTCGGCAACTATCTGAAGAGTCTCAAAGGAAAGGTTTAAGGATTTTAAAGATATCGTGAACAGTTTTCTAGAAAGTCTACAAAGCTAGTAAATGGAGATATCTTAGCTTATATCTCTTTAGATTTATTTATAACCAGTCTGAGATAACTTCAAAAAAATTTCATTTGATTCAAAAAGAGTTTATACCTTTTAGTCCAATATACATCTTAAAAATAACCAAATTTTTAAAATATTTGTAGCTACTGATTGTTGAGTGCGCATTTTGTATTCAAATAATATTTTAAATTTGTTTTTATATTTAACAAGAGCTGTATTTAAACTTTTCTCTTTAATTAAAACGAGTAATTGTCCTTGACATTAATAATTTTTGCATTAATTATACAAAACTGATTTTGATATGCATGGTATAATTTATGGCTTTGAAATAATTTGTTTTCTTTATTATACAAATACTTACTTAATTAATATTTTCTATTTATATGTGGCAAAAATACATATTTCAGAAAAATTAATGTAGCATTAAAATGTAGCAGTAATGCAGTATATGTAGCATAATAATTTTTTATGCATTCTCACCAACATTAGAACATTTCCTTATTTAATGTAAAATAACATGTTGCTATTATCATTTATTAAACATATTGGTAATATACATTTGAGAAAAAACCTCCAGTTATCATAATGCCATCTTGGAAATTTTTAGAAAAACCTGATGTACTGTTAAATTAATAGTTCTTTGAAACAATTATTATTATGCCATCTTGGAAATTTTTAGAAAAACCTGATGTACTGTTAAATTAATTGTTCTTTGAAACCATTATTATTATGCCATCTTGGAAATTTTTAGAAAAACCTGATGTACTGTTAAATTAATTGTTCTTTGAAACCATTATTATTATGCCATCTTGGAAATTTTTAGAAAAACCTGATGTACTGTTAAATTAATTGTTCTTTGAAACAATTATTATTATGCCATCTTGGAAATTTTAGAAAAACCTGGTGTACTGTTAAATTAATTGTTCTTTGAAACAATCATAATGCCATCTTGGAAATTTTAGAAAAACCTGATGTACTGTTAAATTAATTGTTCTTTGAAACAATTATTATGATGCCATCTTGGAAATTTTTAGAAAAACCTGATGTACTGTTAAATTAATTGTTCTTTGAGACAATCATATTATGCCATCTTGGAAATTTTTAGAAAAACCTGATGTACTGTTAAATTAATTGTTGAGACAATTATTATTATGCCATCTTGGAAATTTTAGAAAAACTTGATGTACTGTTAAATTAATTGTTCTTTGAAACAATCATAATGCCATCTTGGAAATTTTTAGAAAAACCTGATGTACTGTTAAATTAATTGTTCTTTGAGACAATTATTATTATGCCATCTTGGAAATTTTTAGAAAAACCTCATGTACTGTTAAATTAATTGTTCTTTGAAACAATTATTGTTATCATCTTGGAAATTTTTAGAAAAACCTGATGTACTGTTAAACTAATTGTTCTTTGAAACAATTATTGTGGCATCATGGAAATTTTTAGAAAAACTGATGTACTGTTAAATTAATTGTTCTTTGAAACAATTATTATTATACCATCTTGGAAATTTTAGAAAAACCTGATGTACTGTTAAATTAATTGTTCTTTGAAACAATTATTATGCCATCTTGGAAATTTTTAGAAAAACCTGATGTACTGTTAAATTAATTGTTCTTTGAAACTATCATAATGCCATCTTGGAAATTTTTAGAAAAACCTGATGTACTGTTAAACTAATTGTTCTTTGAAACAATTATTGTGCCATCTTGGAAATTTTAGAAAAACCTGATGTACTGTTAAATTAATTGTTCTTTGAGACAATTATTATTATGCCATCTTGGAAATTTTTAGAAAACCTGATGTGCTGTTAAATTAATTGTTCTTTGAAACAATTATTATTATGCCATCTTGGAAATTTTTAGAAAACCTGATGTACTGTTAAATTAATTGTTCTTTGAAACAATCATAATGCCATCTTGGAAAATTTTAGAAAAACCTGATGTACTGTTAAATTAATTGAAACAATTATTATGCCATCTTAAAATTTTTAGAAAAGCCTGATGTACTGTTAAATTAATTGTTCTTTGAAACAATCATAATGCCATCTTGGAAATTTTTAGAAAAACCCGATGTACTGTTAAACTAATTGTTCTTTGAAACAATTATTGTGCTATCTTGGAAATTTTTAGAAAAACCTGATGTACTGTTAAATTAATTGTTCTTTGAAACAATTATTATTATGCCATCTTGGAAATTTTTAGAAAAACCTGATATACTGTTAAACTAATTGTTCTTTTTTGATCCATCATGGAAATTTTAGAAAAACCTGATGTACTGTTAAATTAATTGTTCTTTGAAACAATTATTATGCATCTTGGAAATTTTTAGAAAAACCTGATGTACTGTTAAATTAATTGTTCTTTGAAACAATTAAATTTGAATTTCTCATCCCTTCCCCAAGAATCAATTTTTGTCAATGCGTTTTGCCCACTGTGCTGCCTAACTAAAGAGCACGATATAGTCCGATAACTATGATCTGGGATGCCATTTCATTTCATAGGCCTGTTCTTTTAATAATAATCAGCGAATATGAGAAAAGATAATGGAATATACATCTTCTTGGTTTTTCACTGTAACTGTTTTTACCATATTTTTCTAATGAATTTTACAAAAGTTGAAATTCGTTGACTGAATAATACGTATGCCAATTTGGTTAAAATTTCGTTTTAATATAAACTTTATAAATATGTTTCTTTAATCATATACTTTATGTCCGTCTAAACATATAGACAAACAACTGTTTTGATGACAACTAAAATACCTATTTGATAAAAAGTAGACACAAGAACTGTACTAAGAATATACAATACACTAAGATAAGAACTGTACAACAGTACAAATACAAATAGAAAATCTTTCAGAAGAACATAAAATGCTACCAGAAATTAAAATAGTCTGTTTTGAGAAGTAGTGTTTTTTTTTTTTTTACTGAATTTTTTTGCCCCTATACGTCTCATTTTTGAATGCATAGGATTCAAAGCAAGTTTTGAACCAAAAATATCAGAGAAAGAGCGAGAGAGAAAAAATCGGTTGGAAAGAAAAAAAAAAAAAAAAAAAAAAAAAAAAAAGAAAAAAAAAGAAAACGAATTTGATGGAAAAAAAAGTAAAAGAGAAAAGACGCATAATAAAAAGAGTGATACCAGAGGCGAGGGAAAAAACAGCAAATCGAACCAACAGAAAAAGCTCTGTTTCAGTTACAACTGTGCTTCTACAATCAACTTTTGAATAAAGAAAATTGCAAAAAGAAGAAAAGAGATCATCATTTAAATGGAGAATTAATGCTAAATTCATGCAAATGCATTGACAAATGTCATGGTCATTGTTTCAGCATAATTTCTTTCATGTTGCATTAAAACATGTTATTAGATTGTTCCACATGAAATGACTTTTAGTATTAGTTGATTCTATAAAATACACATATTACTGTGTTCAAAAGTAAGACAAAATTCCCGGGGCTTATGGAAATTTCAATTTTTTTTTCTTTATTAGATTGCTGGCATTATCCCTGACATATGTGGGAAATTTGGCGTCAAAATATTCATTAGTGTTTGAGTTACGCTTGGCTTTGTGAGAATCTAAAAATGATTCCGGCGATTTTTGAAATGTCTGAATTAAGTGAGCAAAGAACTTGCATTAAATTTTGTTTGTGGAAACGTATAGAATGTTGCAGAAGGCATTCGTTGAGCATTCCTATATCGGAACGAAATGTTTACAAAAGTGGTATAAACAGTTCAAAGAAGGCAGAGAACGCGTTGAAGACGAAGAGCCCTCTGGTCGACCATCAACCTCAACCGACAAAGCTCACGTCCAAAAAATTAAAGATTGTGTGCTTGCAAACTGTCGATTATGTAAATCTATTTTAAGAACATGGCACCATCATCTATGAAAATCACTAACAACTAACTAACTAACTTACTTAAATTTAGTTTCTTAAAATCAATTTGAAATATAAATAAATCACAAATAGTCGAACTGATCGAAATTTTTTGAATTCTTCAATTACTTTTCATTTAAAAAAACATTTTGATAATTTTAAAGAAATATGAAATAAACCTAAAAACAAAATTTATAATAGGTTTATTAAAGAATATTTAATATTTTATTTTAGTTTGCTTTAATATAATGCTAATAACATGCTATTTAGTCTGAAATTCTATCAGTTTCATCTTTAATTGTTGCAAGTATTCTGTTAACACATTAAGAAACAAAACCTTCTTTAGTTAAAATAAACAGATAAAATTTAATTTTGGTACATATAAGAGTATGATTCAGGGATCAAAATTGAAAATAGAAAAAATAAAATATTTATTTTTACTCAAGTTACAAAATGCTACGAAAATGCAATGTTAGCCCAAAACTACCTTTTCCAATACACGAAATCCTTTGAATAGTAAAATAAATAGTTTTAATAGTTAAGTGAACGCCCGTTGTATTTTTGACTTGCAGTTATAGTTCAGCTACCACAACAGTTTTCATTTTTCTTTTGTTTGATTGATTTTTAACAATAATGTGATTGCTTTAATCCTCTTTGTTTTCGAAAACTGGTAAAGTTTTAAAGAAAGATGGTATTCAACACAACACAAGATTGATGATGACAGTAGTGGATATTCAGAATAAACCTCTTTTGTTTTCATTAAAGATACAGACAAGCTGCTGTGAAAATTCTTAAGAAAAACTTTTGAAACTCAAATAATTTTATATAATTTTCCTTGCATTAGTTTTTGAAAACGCCAGTGAAATGAGTAAAAATATACTATCCTTATTTCTTGCCTTTTATTAGTATTCTGTGCATTGCAACGAAATTATCAAATAGGTCTAAGTCTCAAACGAATAACTGCGGCCTGATGGCAAACTGGTTAGACCCTCTGGCCTTTGGTACCCCAGGCTTCAGCTTTTAATCCTGGTTAGGGCATGGATATTTGTTAGTGGTTCGGAGTCCACGTTTAAACAGTAGGTCCCGGCTAATTAGCCTAAAATGACCCGTAGAGCGACAAACCAAACCAAAAGAATAATTTAAAAGTAAAGGAAAAAAATCTGCATAATTATCTCAATAGAATGACTAGTCGTCAAAAAAATTATCATGTGAGGCCCAATATATTCTCTTCTCATAATTGAAAAAAAGCGCTCTCTATATTAGTAGTAAAGATTCTAAAAATTTATCACAACAAATAGAAAAAAAAAAATCATGTAATGTAGTGTTTCCATAGCGAAACGGGTTAACTTTCCATGTTTTGAAAAATTTCCTTAAAATGAGAAATAATTATTGTCTTTTCATTGTCACCATGAATTCTGTGTGAAAGTATAAAATTTTAAGTATTTTTGAAATATTTTCTAAACCTAAAAACAGTGCTAAGCTAGTACGTGATAATTTCAGGTCGAGATAAAATGCACATTACTGCTACTTTTGATGTTGTTTATTCACAAAACGTCTTGTATTGGTTTCCTAATTTTTTACGGAAAGCCATTGAATACCCAACACTGAAAAAATACTGAAAATCCTATCAGAAATTAACCTCATGTAGAATACCTTACAGAATGGTTGAAATTACTAAATATTTTGAGATAAATCTTTTTTATCTTTCAACTATCTATTTCACTTTTATACTTACCTTATACACTTCGTCCAATGCTATTTTAATTTGTTGATACCTTCTTAATTTTCCTTAAAATGATAAATAACTAATATCTGTTCCAATTACTATCTTGAATTATTTATATACTCCTACATATCAAAATTCATTAATTTATTTTACTGTTTTAAGCAATTTTAAAATCTTTTACACGTGATCTCAGTACTACTCACAGTAGATGAAACTTTTAGGTGGATGCCAAACTTAGTGATGCCTTACTTTCATTGCTACTTTGGATGTAGATTTTCACATACACTTACAAAAATTTGTATTAGTTTTCGAACTTGTAAGGAAAAGCGCTGAACATCCAAAAATAATAAAAATTCCTATAAGAAAGTGACTTCACGTAGGGTAATTTAAAAATTGGATCGAAAAAGTAAAAAGCGTTAAAGTTTTAAAGTATCTTTGTCTTTCAAATTACTCTACTTTTATGCTTATAATTAGTCCGTGCAACACCGTTTTAACTAGTTGATATCTTCCAATAATATGATTCACCTTACTCAGCAAAATAGTTGCGAACTGATGGCCAATTGGCTAGCGTTCTGACCTTTGGTACCACAAGCTTCAGACTCGAATTCTGGCGGTGGCATGGATGTTTGTTGATGGTTCTGAATCCACATTAAATTGTTGGTTCTGCTCTAATTAGTACTTTATTGGAAAAGGAGAGGAAGCGTAGAAAGTATTTTATAATTATTATTAATAATATAAACTTCTTTATTCTTATAATGTATAATAATACTAGCCATATGGCATGGGCTTGGGCATTGTCCTAATTCAGAAAATGAAAACGTCTTTTATATCAATGAGATAAGTTGGTAAGTTTCCTTTTCTTCTTCCAATCCTTTTATCAGGGATTCTTAACCATTTTTAACCAGGATTCTTAACCATTCTTCAGGGATTCTTAACCATTTTTGATCCATGGTCTTCGTTTTGTAAATAAAATAAAGATCATGGAACATTTTCTTACAATTATATTTTTTAATGCACAAGATAAAATTAAAATAATTTAATTATAATAAAAATAATAAAAAAAATTGATTAAGTTGAAGTGTTAGAGATCTTTCTTAGAAGCATTAAATAACAAAATTCGTTATAAATCACTTAACAATTCAAATTATATTACTAAACGTTTGCCAAGAGGAATATCA
This sequence comes from Caerostris extrusa, assembly GCA_021605095.1. NCBI lineage: Eukaryota > Metazoa > Arthropoda > Arachnida > Araneae > Araneidae > Caerostris > Caerostris extrusa. Next base: position 65,564 of record BPLR01017704.1, on the reverse strand, counting down.
ACCAATGCAAATTACACGATGTTGTTTAATTTACATGAATTATTTGTAATGCTAATCACTATAACCACTAATGATATGATAATTTAGAGCATATTCTTTCATAACAAATGGCAAAGCTAATTAAGGAATAATGCTAAAATAATTAAAAAAATAAAACTAATTAATAATTAATGTTAAAATAATTAATAATTTAATAATTACAATTAAATTATGAAAACAAAAATAATAGTTTTTTTCATCTAAACTCATGGGCCTTTTGAACCAAGAGTACGAATTATGGTCCGATTGATTTATTTTTCTTAGGCGGCATTGCAAATTTAACAATAAAAACCAATGTGAAATTCAACAAACAAAAATACTTTCTAAAATTCGAACAAATAACCCCATAAATACTTTTTTTTCATCTCCTTACTTTAAACTCATTTCAATGGCTATTAAATTTCGAATATTCAGTGAAGAATTCCTTGGATATAACTACGGTAACCTAAAGAAATTGGCGATATACTTCGGGTAATAAATACATTGGCGATTTATTTCGTTTCTTTTTTTTTGAAGATAGTTTCTGAATTAAATTGATTTAAAAAAATTGATTGACTCGAGATTGAAAAATTGCAATTACAAGAAAAAAATTAAATTTTAATAGAAATTGTGTAGTATACGTAAAAATAATAGCGTCAGATTATATGCAAAATAGTAGAGCCAGTTCATTTAATGTCGTCTTGGCGAAAAACAAGTTTTAAATGCGCAGGCAGTATCAATTTCGTAGAAATAAAGTGAAATTTAGAGATAGTCGTTTTTAGATCTGAGTATTCAGGGCCTGAATGGCCGAGTGGCCAGACTCGGTGTAGATGTTTTCGGGTTCGAGTCAATGGTGCCAAATGATTTTGTAGTGGTTCTGTATTTCAAAAATCGGGTCCCATTTTAAGAGGATCGTAGAGCGTTGCGGACATTGTTACTCCGCGTCCGTGGCTTATCTTCAAGTTACACATCCCTCTGGGTGATCTACAATGGATGGAACGTCTGGCAGCGCTTCTGTTAAGTGATGGAGACCAAGCTGTCTGACTTTTGCTCAGCTGCATTTAAAGTCAAAAGATCTGAGTATTCGACATTAGCTATCCTTCGCTAGTCATTGAGCGTGTTCCGATGTGGGTCAGAGCTAATCCCAAATAGCAAAATTACTGGATGTAAGCCTTCTGTATTTCATAAGAATGGAGATCGCATTTTTAACAAAACAGAATTAGTTTGTAGTTACAGCCTAAGATGACCTAGAACTATAAGTGTGGCTGTTATTTACAGCTATCTACTACTACTACACCACATAACTGTGCCTAGAGCTGAGTTGCCCTTTACAGTTTGGGAAGGATATGAGTGAGAAAAATCTGATAGAACTTTGTGAAGCTCTACTGTCATATGGAACCGGGACCTATGCCTTAAAGTGGATTCCGAACCAGCTACAAACATCTATGGCACCACTGGGATTTGAACCCCATACCTGTGGTACCGAGTGCCAGAGCGCTAACCACTCAGCCATCCGGCCCTACAGCTAACTGGTGCGAGGAACCGTTATTGCATATGCTTATGCTTATTAACTGCAAGGAACCGTTGCAGCCATCCAACTTAGATATTTTCTTGCAACCGTCACTGGAAGGTTGATGTCAAGGTCAGCTGTACGCAGAAAGCTTCAAGAAAGAGGATTTTAGAAGGTTTCAGTACGTTCAGCATAATGTGTATTATTCTCACTACACCACCGAAATAAAATTGGAAAAAATGTTGAAAAGAAATTGTTGGTTGTTAATGGAGTATACAATATTCTTTAATAATGGATTATATTGTATTTTTTTACTTATGAGTGCAGATTTTATTCGTAAAGTGATTCAGTAATATTGTTGGTCGGATAGAAGCTGGAAATCCTCTATTATTCCAGTCATATCTATTAAAGAGACAGATTTGATGGATCTAATGTAATGAGCAAGTCGTCCTTTGGATGGCAGAACTGACCTGTGTTATATCTTCCCAAATGCCTCTGTATTACGTAGTTATATAGAAATTGAACACTTGATCTAATTGTTCATCATTATGCATAGTTGACGACTCTTTCATTTTACAATACGATAATGCTGGAATTTAGTTGGTGGTGAATTGCATTAATCAGGACATTATAGTGCATATGGGTCTGCCAGGACTTTCTTCTGATCTGAACTCGATTGAGCATGTTTGGAATGATGTAGGGAGGTAGATTGTTGCCCCTACCCCTCCCACTGCAGCCCTTCAGGGTGTTCGAACTGCATTCATACAAGAAATGGATTTATTGCCAACTAAGTTAACTTTTGAGTATAGAACATTGCTGTTTTCGCCTGTACAGCTAGTAGAGAGGATTGCTCTTCATATTGAAACCGATAACACATTGATTGAACTGAGATGGCATATTTTGGTAAGTTTTCATTTTGTGTATTTTGAAGATAGGAAAAAAGTCTTGGTGTTTTTATTTTATGCCTCATTTGTAAAGTACTACCCAATTAAAGTTTCTGCCAAATTTCACTAAATTTTAATGGATAGAAATGTCACAATCCTATTTTCCTTGCTATTTTGGGAATTTTGTGTTTGAAAGTTCATTTTAAAAATAAGAAAATAAGTTTTTAATTTATGTAGTAAATAAACATTAAGAATTTTCAGTGATTTTTGCTACGCTCCAAAGAAAAAAATCAATAAATTCAAAAGAAAAAATTCAGCTTTTAAGTGTTAAATTTTATAAAATCCAAACAAATATTTTGCTTTTTCCATATAAAGATGCTATAAATGTAAATGGAAATTTAGATTTCTCTAATTAGTTAAATGTCGTGATATATAGTAATTGTTAACGTTCGTACTTTTTCTGATGAATAATAATCATAAGATTAGCTGTGAAGCAAATTATAAAAATAATTAGCTTCTCTAAAACATATCAGTAGAAAGTTATCTGATTATTTATTGGTTTTGCAATATAAAAGTTCTACATTATGCTATTACATCCTTATACTATAAGTTACGTTGTTTAAAATACTTGTTTGCTTTCATAGATTTTCTTAAATATATATAAATTTTAGGTCTACATATTTAATATTGATTTTCTGCAATCTTTTAAGACTACACTTTATAAACCATGGGATTTGTGAAACTGCTTAAACCAATATGAAGACGCAAATTCTAATTATTTCCAGAAAACTTTTATAATATATATAATATAATTAATAGTAGGCACTATATAATAAAATATAATATAATATATTGAATATATTTAATAATATGCACTCGTCATTAAAAATTTAGATTTGCTGATAAATCATCTTAAAATTGATATTACTAAAATGATAATGTCTGAAAATTGTTGCAAATATATTTGTGAAATAATTTTTTTTAAAGAAAGATTTATGACTCAATATAAAAGGTCTTTAAAAATAGCTGACAAAAATGTAAAGACAAGTTGAGAGGACCGAAAAAGTAGAATTTGTAATGGAAAGTGTGTACAGAAACGGTATGAGAGAGTACTAGTACATAAGGAAGACAGAAAAACAGGCAAGTGAGAAAGACGGGGAAAAGTCGATAAAAAAAAAAACCCATTTTAATAATCAAACCTTTTGAAACAGGTACCAGAAAAGATTCAAGATTCACATATTAGCGTAGGTTAAAAACGTCATGTACATTCCCAGCAGTAATTGGTTTAGTTTGGTTTGCCGCTCTTTGTCACGGTCATTTTGTGAATACTTTAGACTAATTAGACCGGGACCTACAGTTTAAAGTGGATTCCAAAACCACATTAACATCTATTCCACTTCCAGTAATTGAACCTGAACCTGAAGCTTACGGTACCAAAGGTCAGAGCGCTAGCCAATTGGTCATCAGGCCGTCAGCAGCAATTAATAGTCTAGCCTTTAAATCTACAGGATTTAATAGGACTTTCATAAAACATGCTCCTTTTATGCACAGAAGAAGAAATCCATGCAGGTCAAATTTGCAGATAGTTTTTCTTTTCTTTCTAATGCAGCTGGCAAACACTTAAACAGCTTGGTCTTGGATGCCTTTAGGCAAGCGCTGCACAGACGTTACTCACTTTGCATTACCCAGGGGCGTGTGTAACTTTGAAAGATACGGACGCGGAGTAACAATGCCCCCGCAACGCTCTACGATCCTATTAGGACCGGGACCTACGGTTTAAAGTGGATTCCGAACCACTACAAACACCCATGGCACCTCGAAAAACACCCATGTCGAACCCGAAACCTGTGGTACCGAGCGCCAGAGTGCTAGCCACTCGGCCATTCAGACCCTAATTTGCTGATAGTAGTAGCCAAGAAACATGTTCACCCGTCCAATTCAATGTAATCTTAGAATCATTTTCGTGTGTGTACAGCTGAAGAAACGTTGGGAAAAGTTCTGGTGGTTTGATTTTATCATTTTATGCACACACGAGAGCTAAATAGACCTTTTCATATTAATATTTTAAATCCATAGACGCGATAATAACAGCTAAACAGACCCAGATCTAAAGTGTAAAGTGGATTCCAAACCATAAACAAAGCCAGTATTCGAAACTGGAGCCTGTGGTACCAAAGGACAGAGCTCTAGCCAATTGGACATTAGGCCGTAACAAGTTCTGGTGAGACATCCAGTAGAAACGTGCATGGTCTCGCCAAATTACGAACTGATATTTTTGTTAACCTACGCGAATCCATGAACCGCACCGTGAATCTTGTATGACTGTTGGTAATTCCTGTTTTCGAATACCCATTGTAAAATGTTTATTCATTAAATTTTTTTTTTTTTTTTACCTGTTGTTCATATTATCCTTACGTACTAGTACTGACAAGTGGCATTTTCACACACAATCATTGCATTATAAAAATATGATTATTTCAGTTTCTTCTATTTGCTTTTACATTTTTACCAGATATTTTAAAGACTGCTGTATATTCCTTTTTAAGATCTTTTTTTGTTTTTACTAGATTTACTTTTGACATTTGAATGAAAAAAGGCCGCGTAAAAATAATTAAGAAGTATATCAATAAATGTCTTGGAAGAATATGAAGTTATTCTTCAAAATTTTTCGGCTCTGATAAAAGACACATTTTCCATTTCGGTTTTATACGTATTCCCCTTTGAAAAATAGATATTCCCTACACCGTTGAAAGTCGGTTTGGTTGAAAGAAATATTTCTTCCGATACCTGATAAAATTTCATTTCATACATACAAAATCCATTATGTACCTTTCACATTATTGAAGTATTTATGCTTCTAAGCGACAGTCTCACTAACTTGTTGATTTTTTTTTTACAATGGATCCACTATTTTAATGGGTCATGATCGATTTTTATTGCTACCGATATAGGAAATGAATATCGACAATGGCTGTACCTTTTGAAAGTTTAAATCCTTCTCTTTTAACCCAATGGAGGGACTTTCTATTGTACTCAACGATCTAAGAAAGTAATTTTCGGTTCGAATTAAGCTCCCTTTGTTAAAATCCAGCGTGTAAATAACACATACCACTCTAGACCAGACGCTATATTTATGATACTATAAAATACTACTGTCGCTAATTTATAATATTCCACCAAATACTTGAATTCATATACATAAAATATAATTTCAAACTATATTTCTTTTTTGGTCAATACATGTGTCATTTGTCATTTATATATATATATATATATATAATTTTTTTTTCGTTTAAGTGAAAATTATGATGAAAACATGATATTTTGGTTAACTTTACTAAAATACCAATTTGTTTGATTTTGAAATCCGTTTGTCTGATGGCATAAGTTTATTTCTTCTTCACACTAGACAAGATGCCATTTTAAGATACAATAAAATACTACTGTTGCTAATTTGCAATATTCCAGTAAACACGGAAATTTACATATAATATAAACTATATTTCTCTTTAATCAATACGTGTCATTTGTCAATATGTAATATACTTTTTTTTTTTTTAATTGAAAATTATGATGAAAACATGAAATGTTTTTTAATCTTACGAAAAGACCAATCTGTTTGATTTTGAAATAATTTTGTTTAAGCATAGCATAAGTTTATTTCTTCTTCACTCATGGCGTCTTGTCTAGTTTATGATACGATAGAATATTACTGTAACTAATTTCTAATATTCCATCAAATACGTGAATTTACAAATAATATAAACTATATTTCTCTTTGATCTATACATGTGTCATTTGTCAATATATACTTTTTTTTTATGATTTTTGGTTAAATGAAAACTATTCCGTTTAAGGATGGCATTTTACCTAGCAAGTCAATAAAACCGATCTTCTGAACGCCAAACCTGCGCTATTGTGGAATTCATTCTGTGTTTTTTTATCCAACCTATTACAGCAAAACAATAAAGTTATTCGGGAATTGGGACGGTCGCTCCTGGCATCTTGTTCTGTTTCTGGCAAATGATACCACTGGCGGGCAAAAATCGGATTTGGCCCACTTAAAACGGGCCGTAGTTTAGAAGACCCCATTTTTTGTTATAGATAAAAAAAAAAAAAAAAAAAGAATTTTCTAAATAAAGCTTTAAGAAATCAAATATTATTTATTCGGTATTGTCAGATGGAAACGGATGCATCGTATAATAAACTATTTTGAATTAAAAGTTGCGTCCTTTTACCAAAAAATGGATTATAAATATAATTCTAAGCCGGCCTATGAAATCGAATCATAATATTGAAAAGAAATAGGTTTCTTCGAGGTTTTCATGTATATATCACGCAGATATAAATTGTGCTAGCCAGTCATATTGACCCAACTATATCTAAATATCTGAATATCGATTATTTGTTACCTTAAGTGTTTTCTAAAAACTAAACCTTCCCAAATTTTTTTTCTAATATTGTTTGGTGCTTGAGATATACATGATAAAATTGTGCTGGTCAATTTTGAAAGGTGAGATATAGTTATTTGCCTATGGTTATAAAAATTTTTTAAATATTGTTTGTAAATGCTTTGAAATATTTTTTTCACTAAGCAGTCAAATTTTGAAATGCTTTTTTTTTCAGAAGCAGTCCAAATTAGAAAAAGGCTTCTGAATAAGAATGAAATTTATTAAATCTGTAATTTTTTATCACGTATTTCAATAATTAAAAATGCTGCGATAATTAATTTAGGTTATTCACTAAGAAATGTTAACTACGAATCAGAAAGTAATATTGTAGTGTGCAGGTGGGCAGCTGGATTGTAACTGGGTGTGGTTGGGTGGGAGATACTTGAGGCACAGGTTTGAGAACACACAGCTTTATTTGCACACGCACCAACACCACGTACATACAACTGCAGAGATACAATATTTAACACATTTAAAGACTTATAATTATAAATTCGTGGAAGGATTCTCCTTCTGAACCGTAAACCCTATACTCGGTATGCGCAGGGTGCGTGATGGATACTACCTCTCTTTTGGTGAGAGTCTGTAGGCCAAAAAATACTTAAGGTTTGAGTTAAATATATTTCTTAGCGGAATGAGAGACTGTAAATTAAATGTCTCTGAACAGAAACGAGTGGTTGCCTGTACTTCCGCTCGGGAAGGGGGAGTCTGGAGGACTACTAACCATTATTCATGAACGCCACAGGGGCGCTCTTGCCAGAGTGTAGAAGGAAGCATGGTCACAATGTAATATTTAATGAAATTATGATTTATTTTTTTTACATTCCTTTGGTACATATTTTCCTTTTCAGTTCCTTATTGCAGAACTAATAGCATAATGTTTTTAGTATACACCAAAAATAAATTAGTTGTTTAGAAATTATTTTATCGTAACTAAATAAACATTTAAATGCTTAGTAGAGTGAAAACAAATTTTTAAACTGTACAGTAGACTCAGTCAGCAAATATTTCTTTGATTTAAAACGAAATTTTATATTTATATTTTAGTCTGATGAAACTCATACAAACAGTTCACTTCTAGCAATAAGGGAATAATAATAATATTTAATCGAAATATTCCTCGAATTTGCAAATATTGCTCTTACATAAAGATCCAGTGATGATACAGTGAATATTTTTGAGAGCAGAAGAAATATTTAGAAATATTTCTCCGAGTAGAAGATTACAGGCAAACCACTTACTACAGTTCCTTACTTCTTCGAAAGAGTAAAATAAAAAAAATAATACGAGTCACATCACTGCAGAGTCTGGAATCAAAATCTTGAAGTCCTGAGGACATCAATATCTTCAGAAATATGATAGAGATATCATGTGGGATTTTGAGACCCACGTAAGAGAAACTTTAAAAACACATTGTGACCATCGGAATGGAATGGAATGAATTTTCTGCACAGATCGCGATGTTTATCTTTGTAAGTTTATTTTATCAAATATAAAAGAAACTGTACTTTATACCAGTGATTTTACAAAGGGAATTTAGGAAGGAAATATCAATGTAACATATTTACAAGATCTTCTTTTTTTGAATTGAAATGCTCCTCTTTCTTTATTCTTAGAAAGTATATCAAAAATTTATGATCTGTGATCTTGATTTCATTGTGAAATGGAAGTTGGTTGCTCAAGATGGTTTAATATATAATATTGTAGGTTTTTTTGTGGTTATAAATTTTATACTGTTTTTGTTGTCTTGTCAAAAATCCCCCTCCCTCTCAAAAAAGGATCCCTATATTAATTTTTGTAATTATTATTAAATTGTTACAAAAATGATATCGCTGAAATTGATAGAATAATTGCAACTTATGGTGCAATGTAGTTAAAAATAATTAAAAATTAACTACTAACTCGAAAATTTCCATTAATCAACACGGCATTTTAAGGCATCTGTACACTGAACATGATGACGACATGAACATGACATTTCTGAAATAAATAAAATTTCGTCTTGAAACTACAGTCAATTGGGTAATGTGATAAAACTTATATAAATTATATCTTAAATATTTTTATATAACTGAAAAAAAAAAAAAAAAAAGATTTGAATACAAATTAGCGTAACCGTGCTTCCTCCTACACATTGGCAAGAATGCTTCCTGCAGTGTTCAGGAGAAATGGTCAGTCGGCCTCAGATTCTCACCCGAGAGAAGTACAGCGCAACATGCACTCCCGCTGAGAAACATTTAGTTTATTATCTCCAATCCCTGTCTTATCTTTCTTCCGAGAAAATGTTTAGCGAACCCTTACAGACTCTAACCCAGAAAGGTTTGTCGCTCTATGGTCATTTTGTGCACACTTTAGGTTAATTAGACCGGGACCTACAATTTAATTTGGATTACATGAACGACTCAAACATCCATGCCACCGCCAGGATTCGAACCTAAGTACTAAATGCCAAAGGGCTAGCAAATTGGCCATCAGGCAGTCCCCCGGAGAGGAGAGGGAGAGGAGCTGAACTGTTTGTTAGTGGTTCGGGATCTAATAAGCCGAAAGTGTACAGAAAATGATCCTAAAAGGCAAATCAAAGCAAACATCAGGAGAGGAAGTATATTTCGCGCCCCCTGCGTATAGTCTAAGTTTCGGATTTTCGGCTTAGAAGTGGAGTCCACACACGAATTTTCAATTATCTTTCTTAAATTGGTAAATATTGTATCTGTATTCATATGTGTGTGGTGTTTGTGCATGTGCAAATAAAGCTGTGAATTCTCCAACCTGTGCCTCAATTATCTCAAATCAACTATATCCAGTTACAATCTGTTTCCCCTGAATCTTCACTACACTAGGTAACAACATTAAAAATTTAATTTGCCGCAAAACATAACTTAAATAAATATAAGTATGCTCCTAATTTCTAACTTGGATAATAAATTTTACACATCTTTCTAGGATATAGACTATTTTTATAACAATCACTCAATTATTTAAAAAGTTACAACACAAAAGTATTTATATATCTTGAATTTTCCAAAATTTTAATGTAATTAAACATTCTATATCTTTAATGTAATTATTTTTTACATCCTCTATTTAATGTAATTAAACATTTTATGTCCCAAATAAATACTTTTATATCATTGTTGCAAAATTTGAAGACATTTCTGTGATAAGTTTTTGTTAAATGATGTTTTATGATAAATTTAATAGCAAAATTTTTTTGAGAAAAAGCAAAAATAACCTTGAATAATAATTTTTTTCTATGAAATCACTTCATACAAAATATTAGTAATCCTTTGAATTATGCACTACACATTCTTAGTAACGTAAAATAATCACTTTTTTTTAACATATGAAGTCTTAAAATTATCTTACAGTAATTTAAATTACAAAATTCCTTTTAGTTCCAGAGTTACTAAAAATAGGTGCATCTAAAGTTGTTTCATTTATTGACTGAATACTTTGTTAAAGTCTTAATTAAATAGTTATTTCAGGTTTTTTTAATTATTTTATCGCCATTATACCAATTACATTAAATATAAACTTTAAATAACCACCTTTTTATGATTAAATTAACTATAAAAGGTTAAAAGTTAATGTAAGGACTCAATTGTCATTTTTTTAATAGTGTCTTTTATTTTCTAACCCAATGGCATGCAAATGGGAACAAACATTGAAAATGACTATTGATTTAAAATTACGCCAATAAAAAACGCCACATTACGCCAAAAGCCATAATGAGCTTTGATAAAAGACAGCTGATTAAGCATTGGTTTTCCAACTAGTTGTAGTGTAATGAATGCATACTAAGTCAAGGTTTTCTTTTCTAATGGGGTTTATTGTTAATTGATGAACTGAAATTTCAGTTTTAGTTTTTTCAATTTCATAAAACTTGTTTTTAAATTGTCAGTTTCATGAAACTTGTTTTAAAAATTGTCCGTTTCAAGAAACTTGTTTTTAAATTGTCAGTTTCAGGAAACTGAAACTGCTTTAAAATTGTCAGTTTCAGGAAACTGGTTTAAAATTGTCAGTTTCAGGAAAAATTGTCTGTTTTAAAATTGAAACTTGTTTTTTAGTTTCATGAAACTTGTTTTAAAATTGTCAGTTTCATACAACTTGTTTTAAAATTGTCAGTTTCATGAAACTTTTTCATACAACTTGTTTTAAAATTGTCAGTTTCATACAACTTTTTTAAAATTGTCAGTTTCATACAACTTGTTTTAAAAATTGTCAGTTTCATACAACTTGTTTTAAAACTTGTCAGTTTCATGAAACTTGTTTTTAAATTGTCAGTTGTCAGTTTCATACAACTTGTTTTAAAATTGTCAGTTTCATACAACTTGTTTTAAATTGTAGTTTCAAAAGCGTATTTTTTTTATTGCAATTTTGGCAAATGATTTTTTTAACTTTTAGAAAGCAATTGAATTTTATTCATTTAATATTTAAAATTTTTAGTTAAAAATGTAAATTGAAAATTTTGTTAAATGTAATAAATAAAGAAGTTTGATTGGAATTAAAACATTTTATAGTTGGATTTAATATTTGAAATTAAAATATAGTTATTCATTGATGGGATATTTAAAAAAAATTGGTTTTAAATTAATTTTTATGTAGTTCTATTACATCACTATTTTAGTAATGAAGCAATATTATTAAAAATTAAAAAAAAAAAAAAATCCTCAATGTACGCATTCCATAATTTCTTAAATATATTTCATTTTTAATAACTGTATAATTATTTTATTTTTATTCATTTTAAACATTAACATCATATGTAAATCTAATTTAATAACTTAGGTAAAAATAAATAAGTTTTTTTTATTAAATTATTTTTTCATTTTAATTTAAATGTATGTATTTATTTATTTAATGTTTTCGTAATAGTTATATCATTAATGTTTTTGCAACTCTGATTTAATTAAAAGTTATTAAATCAGATTTGCAAAAGAAATTATAAAAATACTACGAAAACATTAAATAAATAAATACATACATTTAAATTAAAATGTAAAAAAAAAAAAAAAATATAATAAAAATAAATTTAATTATTTTTGTATAATAACATTTAAGATGAATAATAATTCCCTTTTAATTTAATTTCTTAATTGCATGGCGGTATGAAATAATGAGTTACCTAAAATGAGATGTTTTCTTTTGAATTTCTACATAATTCGAATTTTTGTAAATTTGATTGAAAAATTTTCTCGATAGGATTTAATTTTCCGAATGAAATAGGTGGACTTACAAAAAAAATTAAAATTTTAATGTGTATTTGTAATTCATTTACTAATTTAAAATCTTTCATTTATTTCTTTTCTTAAAGTTATGATATATCAAACGAAAAAAAATCTTTAATATATTTATTTTATTTACTTAATATTAATTCTTAAGGTAAGAATTCTAAAAGATAGAAAGTGCTGGTGGATATATTTTTTTTTTGTTCTAATGCAGCTGGCACTTTTAGACATGGACGTCTTGGATGCCTTAAAGCAAGCGCTGCACAGACGTTACTCACTTTGCATTACCCAGGGGGCGCGTGTAACTTGAAGATAAGCCACGGACGCGGAGTAACAATGCTCCCGCAACGCTCTACGATCTTATTAGACCGGCATCTACGGTTTAAAGTGGATTCCGAATCACTACAAACATCCATGGCACCTCCGGGACTCGAACCCGAAACCTGTGGTACCGAGCGCCAGAGCGCTAGCCATTCAGGCCCCCGTGCTGGGGGATATTGAATTATGTTTCTAAGCTGAAAGTGATACGTGAAGTTCAAAACCCAATAAGTGAAATCAAACTGAATACTCCAAATGTGGGGAAGGGGGCACGATAAATCTTTAAAGGCGGAAAGTTTTTTGCGGGGAATAGGTGAAAAAGAAGGACAAGATGCAAACTTCTAGTGTTTAGAGGGATGTGTGTCTAATCCTCAGTGTCCTGTAGTGAAGGGCGGACATCCTATGAGTAATCTATTCATGGATGGATGGAAAGGGCAGTTTCTGTTGTGATGGAGCACCCGAAGGTAAAAAGTCTAATTTGAAGAAGGGCAGTGCCTTCCGGGAGGACTTTCAGGGGAGAACTACCTCAAATTTACGTATCATATGAGAGAATATCCGGAAAATTCGTGGGATAATACTATCCATTTATACAGATTTTAAATATAAGGTTGATATTTCAATTTTATTTGAAATGAAATTTCTTAATAATTTGTTTTCGAATGTTGAGCAATTTTACCTGAAGCCATTTGAAAATTGAAAGGCAAATCTGTAGCAGACTACCAGGGAGTCCCTCTAACGAGGCAAGAGATCGAACACAAACACCATCGAGGCTCCTCGTTTTTGAAACAGTGTCTACAACAAAGCCGCCTGCGGTTCGAACCCTGTTAACGCTCACCATTGGCACAAGTTACCATTGAGCCACGAGTCTGGCGTTTAGAAGGATTCATTTCTTAATAAGATAACATTGTAGATGCAGTATAGTGGATTGACTATCGTGCATCCTCTGTAAGGCTGAATCTGCTACAGGTTTGCCCTTCTAATTTCAAATGACTTCAGGTAAAAGTGCTCAGCGTTTTCGATATTAAACTATTATTTAAAATTTTTTAATTTCAAATGAAATTGAAATTTAAGTATATACTTTCCTAAAATCTATAAAAATGGATTATTAACATTGATTTCACTGTTATCCAACATAGCTTATACTTTTTTTAAGTGAAAACTTCTTTTCCAGTCATAGTGTTTTAGAGGCTAATATTGATAAATCTGGTAAGGTGTCGTGTTTAAAGCGCATTTCACACAGACTGAAGCATGAAGTAAATCTGTCTTGATAGTCAAACTACAAATTTAAGATGTGCTTGACTTTTGTCGAAAGTTAGGCGGTAGAGTCACGTAACCAGATAAATCTGTCATCATTGTGACAAATGTGAGATAAAAATGTTTCCTACAGTTGAGTTACGTGCGATGTAAGTTGAGTGAGCAAGCGATGACTCCGTTATCGGAGTGCCAACTGTGGTTTGCTTAACTTTGTAGGTAAAAATCAAACCTATACTACAGAGCTTGAAATCTTCCTTTAAAATGCACTGCAAAAGTTGAACTTGGGTTATTTGATTCTTAATTTCTATTATATGGAAGAGTATAGAAAAAAAGTATAAAATGTTTACATTTCCAGGTGCACTTATCCACATGAGCATCCCTTATGGCTGCCTCAAACATAAAAAATTATCACTTCAACAGTGATTTTTACTGGTATTAAATTTATTTGTAAAAGTTACAAGGGCAACATTTCTTGTAAATGCCGTAGCATATTGTACATTTTATAGTACAACTGGATCCTGCTGACTTGAATTTTCAGAAGAGATACGTATGTAAATGCTGTGTTAGAAGAATTTAAACTTCCTCAGATGAAGCACAATAAAGCAATCGCCTTCCGATAATTACGAAGTTATTTTAAATGCTGGGTAGTCAAAAGCACTGCTTTAACTGACTACACTTAATAAAAATATTACTAATAGCTCTTTTCGCATTTTTTCAACTAAAGCAATACGTTATTAGCTTTTCAAACTAAGTCACACCCAGCCTTTTTTTATCAACTAAAAAGCAATACGCGTTGAGTTTAATTTGACCTCAAGTTTCAAACTAAGAATATTCTTGTTGCAAAAAAAAAACAACCAGCATTTCATGTAATATTTTATCGATTAATAATTTTTTACATTCAATATTGCCAATTTCCTTTTACTATTTTAAAAATAATATTAGCTTCTGAAAGAGTCGGAAACCTTTCTTCTATTCTTGCGAACATTTTTGATAAGGTTTCACAGAGTATGTTGTTGACAATCCAATTGCTTCTGTAATGTTGAAAACTTCTGAACTCGCATACTTAAACGGGTTTAGTGTGCCGATATCATTGTTTTAAAACGAAAAGAAATTTGATAAATAAATTAAGATCAGCGTAATGATAAATGGATTAAGTTTTCAACCAAATGTTATGTATTTTTATAGTTATTAATAGATAAGAGAAATTTAAACTTAATATTAACTTATTTACATACTAATCAAAATCTAAAGTAATTTATTTTCATCAAGATCATAAAAACAATTCTATCATTAATTCAAATTCATAAATGCTTCAAGAACTCCATGTACATTTTTTTCTGACTTTTCAGGTAATTTAATCCTTAAATCTACACTCATGTCCATAAATTAAGGATAATTCAGAATCACACAGAAATTGAACTCTAAAATAAAAATTTCACCTGTAGAATTATCACACACATCTTGAAGAAGAATATGCAAATTACAGGAACCACCAGATGGCGCGGATAGTCGTCACAATGACGAGAGTGTAAGTATATAAGTGTAAGAGGTGTAAGAAGTACATAAGGAATAGTGGCAAAGAAGTAAAATTGTTCACAAGCGCTTTAAAAGCCTTTCAGTGCAATAACCGCATAGTTATGGCACAAAGGAAGCATTTGGATGATTTTTTACGTGGTAGAATTATCGGACGACTGGAATGTGGACGTAACCAGCTGGAAGTATCCGAGGAACTTGGAATCGCCCAGAGTGTCATCTCCAGGCTTTGGCAACGATTCCAAGATGATGGTAATGTGAGTAGATGTTACAGCACAGGTCGCCCCCGAGTTAAACGCCGAATGAGGACCGGTATTTAGCAGTTACAGCCAAAAGAAACAGACGGAGCACAGCATCAGACCTGTCTCGTCAGCTCTCTTCAGCTACCGGTACGACAGTTTCAAGGCAGACCGTGTACAGACGCTTAGGGCACATTGGTCTATATGCTCGTAGGCCTGTCAGATGTGTTCCACTTACCGCAACTCACTGTCGCCTGAGATTAACCTGAGTACAGAGCATGCATTGTGGACACCACAACAGTGGACTGGTGTGATGTTTTCCGACGAGTCCAGGTTTAGTTTGCAATCTGATTCTCGCCAGACTTTCATATGGAGAGCGTCAGGTACCCGTTACCACCAAGAGAACACCATTGAACGACACCGTTACGGTGGTGCAGGATGGCTCGTTTGGGGAGGAATTATTCTTGGTTCCAGAACTGACCTGCATGTTCAGAGTGGGACGATGACAGGCCACATCTATCGGGATGTCATTCTGGAACAAAATGTACGTTTGTTTCGGGGTGCCATAGGTGCTGAATTTCTGTTTATGGATGACAACGCCCGTCCTCACCGTGCAAACATTGTAGACGAATGCTTCAATTGGAGGATATCACCCGTATGGATTGGCCAGCATACTCACCGGACTTGAATCCAATAGAACATGTGTGAGATATGCTTGGCCGACGAATTGCAGCCCGTCAACCCTCCCACCTGTCAACCGGAACTTCGGAGGGCATTGCTTGATGAGTGGTGTAATATTCCCCAAGATCAGATTGATAATTTGATACTCAGCATGCCTAGGCGTTGTAAGGCCTGTATTGCATCGTCCGGGAGACATACTCCATATTAACCATCATACTAACCATGTTATACTGTTTTTTGTAAATAGGTTCTTTTTTTGCTCAGGAGATGAAATTTGCACCAGGGAGTAAAAATCGTAATTTTTATTAATTTTGCCAAACATATAGCATCTTTTTTTTTGCTCTTTATCTTTTGTTTAATAAATAGACTTTACAAATAAGTCAAATTTGTTTTGCTTCTGTCTCTTTCTTTCCCTGAACTTCATTATCCTTAATTTATGGACATGAGTGTATTTTACAGTTTTCCTCTTAAATGTCTTTTTTAGTTATTCCCAAACACTTTTATGAATCCAAACTTAATCACATTATTCTTGAAGTTTCTTAAAGTCATTGCAGAGAGAAAGAAAAAGGCAGATTATCTGAAACATGATTAGTTTTCTATTTGAGCTGAGAAATAATTCCTTACAGCGTTTTCTATTGTTTGCTGTTTTTTATTTAAGTCATGATGATTAGTTTATTTTGAAGAATTCACAGGAAATTCTAGTTGTAAACAACAGATTTTTGCTTTTGCATGCTGTATAGAATTTCAAAATTAAAAAAAAAATTAAATAAATAACTACAGTGATAAATAATGTTAATAATAATAAAAAGTTGGCTTGAATATTTCTCTTATTATTATTTGATATTTATCAAGCATTATCATTTTAAATTGAAATACAAGGATTCAGGAAATTAAATTTTTCGTCTAAAGAAGGAATTAATCTGCACTTTTAATGGTCAGCTGATTTTTGTAAAAATTCTTTAATATATTTATTGGTCATGTGAAATAATTTAGAGAAAATTGATAAAAATTAAATTGAATAATAGTTTTAACGAATAATCAGTAAACTCTTATTTATTTATTAAACGCAAAAAGGATGCCATCGAAAGAAGTAAAGTTTTTATTTTAGATCGTTTGTTTAAAAATAGATGTTTTACTTAGACGTAAAAAATCGTTCCAAAAAATTTATTTATTATATAATCAAATTTAGAAAAGATTTTAGATATTTAGAATTTAGATATTATTTTTTTCTGAGAAAAAAGGGATTACATTTAGTCAAAATTGAAATTTAATCCAATATTAAAAAGAATAATAAAAAAAAATTGATAGATGAAATGTACTAAAAAAATACCAAAATTAATATTGAAACGGATATTTATATTCCATGTTATACTTTTTTATTTGTTTTTCAGATAAAATTTTGAATATCATCCAATAACTGATAACAAAATTTAATGATTTCTCAAACGATTTTTAAGATAACATATTTTAAAATCTTTTTCGTTGAATGAAGTCTTTTTTTTTTTATAATTAAAAAATTCTTTTTAGAAGGAAAAAAATCGTTTTCATTTAATAGTTTCCAAATACAGTCGATAAATTTATCTAGAAAAAAAAATCGCAAAAAAGAAAGTTAATCGCTCTCTTAAGTTTACAAAGAACAGCACTTACTACTTTCAGAGCCATTAGGATAATGGTTATTTCGCCACCGTATGTGGTCTTCGATTTTCCGTCTGGTAAGTAAATAAAAACGAAATCTTTGACATAAATACTCGCTCCATACATTTTGGGAATTCTTAACCAGTGGTTTAGTCACAAGATGCTGATCACAAAATTTGCATTGAATATTTTCTAAGAAGTTTTAACATGGAATAAAGTACTTTTTTTGCCAATGCATGTTATTTACTCTTCAACACTTAACCTTATAAATCTCATAACCTTCTTTGCCATTATATAATGAGATCGTTACATTGGCGAATCTGGCAATAGTCGTACCAATTACGGAGTTCCTATAGGGTGAAGGGGGTCATAAAAACCTTCATCTTAAGTCAGGAAATAATGAATTACACGCAAATCAGAAATGTTGTTTAAGGGGACCCGGTGGTCTATCGCCCTTGAATTCGACGAGTTTTCATGATTTTTTAAAATGAAAACAACGAACAATGCTATTCAAACTTGATAGATATATTAAATCACTTTAATAGTAAACAAAAAATTATAATTGAAAAACTTTTAAGTAGTTAAGGAGTGGCGCTGAAGTTACCATTCTCATAAACATGGTCCTGGCTGGTAGGTCAAGTTCTGGTTCTTTCACTTATCTGTAAACAAAAAATGAAAAATAATTCTGATCAGTATGAGTGTAGTTATCGCAGTAACTGGAATAAAAACAAGTAATATAAAAATTTTTTTTACAGTCAATTCTACTTTTTTTTTTTTCATTCTATTGCAGAAAGTCCTTTATAAATAATTTTCATTCATTTTTTAAGTTTATCTGGAGCCATCTATTGGTAGATATATGCAACTTAAATCTAAAAACTAAAATTAATTAATTAAATTTAATTACTGAATTAATATTTGGAAAACTATATTAACACCCAGTGCCATCCACTACAAGTTCAAAAAAATGTATTTGAACTTGAGTGGATGAATAAAAGTATTTTATGAACGATTGAAAATTTGAACAAGATATATATATAGGGAGAGTGTGAGCTAATAGAAAGAATTGAAAAAAAAATTGACAAAATGGCACGTTGTTGGAATTTACACACAGAAAACACTTTTTTCATTATTTTTTGTATGTGAAAATAAGAAATATTGAACGTAAAAAAAAAACTTTTTTTAGTTCCAGCCATAGGTACTAGTGTACTGAATAGCATAGTAAAATTTGAGACGAATTGGTTGAGTATTTTTTTTCCTCACACCGTGCAGAAAGATGTAGTTTCGAAATAAATGAGTTTGAAGTTTTAGATAAGCATATTCTCAGCTGTATAACTTCATTACAAAAATTTTAAAATATATTCTTAAAAAATTATACTTTCGAAATGTATATATATATATATAAATCGATTTTTGAAAATTCTAGACCCCGGATCCCCTTCACTTAAAACAAAATCTTGTTAGAAATTTATTTTTTAAAGAAAATTGTATTTTAATTTTGTACTATTAAATTCCTGAAAAAGAAATTGTATCTTAAATATTTTATTACCTATTTTTATATAATATTCTTACCTATTTTTATATATTCTTACCTTTTTTATAGAATATTCTAAATGTTAGGTATCTGGATTTTCTGCTTTGTGTATTCTAAATTCTTTCCTATATAGGGGAAAATCACTAAGTGGAAAACATGCAGTTTGACACAATTTTTAATGTTAATTTTTTTCTTTACAACAATTTGTTTTGTAATTGTGATGACAACTATTCGAAGAATAACAGAAAATGAAAAAAAATATTACAAATTACACTCATAATTAAACTTAATTTTTTCAGAAAATTACTCCAAAAATAAGAAATTTTATTTTACACCGAAAAATGCAAAAAAGTTAATGTAAGTTAAAATTTATTTGAATAGAAACTCTAAAATGATATATAACTGTTAAGGTTTCATTTATTTTTGGATTTAATTTGTTTTATTTTTCATACATTTTATTTAAGATATTTATGTATACGTCGAGTTGTACGTATATAATTCTTTTTTGAATATATAACTTTAAAATGTTTAACATTTTTAAATGGCATTAGCAGGAAGATATATTCAATATTATACACTTTTTAGATATTTGAAAGATTCTTTTATTTTATATTATAACAAATTTTATTTTGAAAAAGCAAATTACTTGTTAATTATTTTAATTTTTATAAAATTAGATTAATACCAAGAGTTTATCAATAACAGTACATGGAAAATTTTTAGGCTTTTAAAAAATGAACAATATATAGCCTTTATAGTATTTTTTATTATAGCCATTTTGTATTTCGAAATTTAAAAATTTAATATTTTATTTATTTTTATTTTTTGATCAATAAAATAGTTCGATTTATAAATAGTAATGCATTTTTTATTTAATAAAAATTTAAAAGAAATAAAATTTACATTTAATTAAATTGCAGACGGTTTATAGAAAAAGTATCGAATTCTCTCTTCATTTAAGAAAATCTTTCATCTGCTTTGAAGAGAGTTCATTTCTTGATTTCCCAGGTACCTAGAATTTCTTGACGTAGTGAGGTAATTGTGTTCCAAACTCCATTTTCAATCATTTATTTCAGATGATTGGTCGGTTTTCTGATGATAACTTTTTCCCCAAAAAATCCACAGGAATTTTCTTTTTTTTTCTCGCTGGCTCAAATTACACAAAGTGTACCGGGGTTCAACTCCATCAGTTTAGTTCTTTATTTTTATTTATTTCTGGGATCCCCAAATTCTTTTCTATTCCGAGAATCTCAATCAGGATTTTCAATCCCAATGAACTTTCTTTCGTAATTCTTATTTTCTTTTTTTTTTTTTTTTCAGGTTTAAGAAAGAAAATCGATAAATTTGATGTAGGAACTACTTCTGTTTATGGCTATAAGTTAAAAATCTATGTTGTATTTTTGCTTCATTGGATGGTTTTTGTGTGATTAAAATAACTTGAAGACTTTTTCAACATCCAATTTACTTTTTTTCTTAATAAAGTTTGGTTGAAGTTACTTTAAAAATACATAAATTCATAAAGTTATTTATTATTTTTTTATTAAAATAATTTTTGACGTACCAGTTAAATTTCTTATTTTATTTAAAGCTACGTTATTTTTTTAACGTGATACTGCATAAAAACTTTTCTAAATAATTTGAAAGTTATTTTTCTTTTGCAATCATTGTGATTAATAAAAACTTATTTCTTTAAGTATATATTTTTTTTAGAGTAATAATATTCTAAGAATAAAAATATTTCTGAGAATGTCACGACATTTTTATGCTTTCTTCTTAATTATTAAGAATTAATTGAAATATTAAAATTTTTTATCGAAGAGCAAGACGAATACACAACAATAAAAAGTACAATTTGTTTTAGACTAAACTCTAAATTTTTAGCTTTAAAATCAGAAAATATTTAAAATGTATGATAAATTTTAGGCATCATATTTATTACCGAATTATATCTACATATTTATATATTATCATATTTATTATGAATTATTATTATATTTATTGTGAATGGGCCCTGATGGCCGGGTGGCTAGCTCTCTGCAGCTCGGTATCACAGATGTCGGGTTCGAGTCCCGGCGATGTCAAGGGATGTTTGTAGCGGTTCGAAATCCACTTTTAAACCGTAGGTCCCTGTTTAATATGATCGTAGGGCGTTGTGGGGTAAGTGTTACTTGCATTAGCAACATATCTCCAAGATACACGGCGGCCTGGTGGCTAAGTGGCTAGCGCTTTAGCTTTTAGCGCTTATCCCAGGCTTCAGGTACGAATCCTGGTGGTGGCATAGATATTTGTTAGTGGTTCGTAATCCACTTTAAATTGTAGGTCCTGGTCTATTTAGACCTCGTGTGTCGTATGCATGATGCCGTATGCCTAAAGATGACCTTAGAGCGACAAACCAAACCACGATACACGTGCCCCCGGTAGTGCTAGATAAGTAACAGCGGTGCAACCCTTGCTTATGGCATAAAAAATGTCTATGCATTACTAGCTGCTAAAAATATTTATTGTAGATTATTATTACATTAACATATTTATTGTGAATTATTACATTATCTTTTTTATTGTGAATTATTATTACATTATCTTTTGTATTGTGAATTATTATTACATTATCATATTTATTATGAATTATTATTACATTATCTTTTATTGTGAATTATTATTATATTATCATACTTATTGTGAAAAATAACTATAAATGATGAAGTTATCTTAAACATAAATTTTAAAATATTCCAATCGCTTTACTTTTATTATTCTAAATTTACAAATCTATCTCAAAATTAAAAATTTTTACTGTGTTTCAGACGTTATGCAACAAATTTTTAAATAATTTTATCTCGCTTTCTTTTTATATTTCATTTCAATTTTCATTCAAAACATCCAGAGGAAATGCCTTCGTTAAAATCTTTCTGCCTTTATAACGGAACAACGTTCACTCGAATAAGAAATCATATTACAGAATAATAAATATTAACAAAATGAATCCTTACAATTCAAAACAATGGAATAAATTCGACACTATTGCTTTGAATTCTAAGGAGTCATTTTGTTAAAATTAAATTTATTGAATTTCTAACATTTTGTGTTTTTCTTCAAAGATGTAAGTAAAAATTTCAAATAAATAAAGGCAAATATAAAATGTTAGAAATTCACATTATAAACTAATCATTGCAAATTTTGCTGATTACTTAATTACGATAAGATGAAAATGCTTATAATATAATGTAAAAAATTTTTAGTAAAAATAAAAGCTATAATATAGGGTTAAAAAAATTTTCTGATAAAGAATGGACTTTAATTGAAATTCATTTAATATATATTTTCTCAATTACTGAATATACGTCAAATCAGGTTTTTGTTTGTTTTAAAAGTTTCAAAATTTTGTTAGGGAAAAGTGACTCATTATTTTCTGTTACTCATACAATAAAAATCTTTTTCAATTTTTTAAAAATAAATTTCTAGAATTTATTAATAGTGCAAAATAAATCCAAACACACATACAGAAAATTAAAATCTACGTATGAGATTACAATTTTGAGTATGTTAGTAAAATAAAGATGACGATGAGAATAAAATCAACATTTAATTATATTAATTATTCGACCAATTATTTATCTATAAAAGTTATGTTGAGTTTGTTTTAAAACTTTGATTTAAAAATTAATATTTAAATAAAAAATACTTTTCTTATTTCACATTTTTACAGGTTATGAGTACGTATTTACATAGTATAAATAATTTCTAATTACTGTTATGTGACATCGTGTAAAATACACAAAAAATAAATAATCGTGAAGTGTACATAACATATTATTTCTTATTTATTTTTTTTTAATAAACAGATTTGTTTGATATTTTTATTTTAAGAATTTTTGTTTACCCTAAAAACATTAGAATTTCACTAGAGTCCAAAGTTTTGTTAGCTTCTGAAAAATGGGTGGTGTACCATACACACTTGAACAAACTCGTGAGAGATGCTTTTTCAAAGGTCATAAGGTGGAAATCTAGGACTGTTGCCTGCCTAGGTTTTTATTTTGAGTTAGAAAATTTGTCAACCATAAAGAAGTTATTTTTCATTATAAATTTACCTACATAAATCTTTCACTTAATGGCCCTTTTCCAAGTTGGGAAAGATGCCTTTAGACTGTGGATTTAGGACAACGTATAAAGTTGATACATTGAATACAAATACATAAAATCTACCATTGGGCAAGTCTCACTTTTGTGATATTAAATAGAGCATACAAAATAAAGATTAATGTTATGAATAAACCTTTTTTTTAACATGCTTTATTTTTGTATGTGTTTGATAAACAATTATAAATCTAAAACTGGTGCTGTATATAAGACGACATAAAACCATTTTTATTTCTGATATTTAGAAATAGTATACCTTGTAATTTACCTTTACCTTTTGGTAATTTTTGATTCAGTCTTTTATAAAATAATAACTTTAACTTTATAAAATAGTTAAAAAATATAAATATTTTATAAAAAGTTATTCTGTTGTAAATCTACCTAATATTGGTGAGATAAGTTGTAAAATGAGTGCAGAGACATCGTCTGAAATATGTAAATAATTAGAATAATTAAAATATTTTTTACTAAAAGGGAATTTTTACTCCCAAATTATAAAAATTATGTAGTTTATAAATTGGATATAATCGAGTTTAATATGTAAAGAATCATTTAATTCGATTGATGCAACAAAACATTCGAAGTCTTTTTCCAATTCCTTTTCCTTTATTGAAGAGTTCAGAAGATTTTATATTTTCTGACATACACTGGAAAATATTTATTAAAGTTCTCTGGATAAGTTATATAAACTTAAATACCTGTATTAAAAAAATATATTTAATATAATTATTGATAAAATGCCAATTCCTGATTATATTTATGCATAAAAATAAAACGTAAATTATCACATGTGAAGTTTATTTTTTTATATAGACTTATTGTTTGTTACTTTGCTGACATTTTTTTTGTTTTTTGGAATTGATTTGTACTGACAACATATACGAGTTATATTTTTACTTTTAACAAGATGTCATGAACTGTCAGTCACCAATTGAATGAAATTTATTATATGTGTAGGTTATGATTAGGAAGTTAACTAGCCATAGTAATAGAACTCCTCACTCAATAAATTTATAGAAAATATAGCTGGAAAAACTTGAGCGTTTTTTATATTATTAAAGCGATACAATAAAAAAGATACTATTTAAAAATAATGTACACTTTTCCCGCAATAAATCAACCTGCTCACCTTTGTTTCTTATAAAATGAATGTTAGTTAAACACTATTTTTTCAATTTCTTCTATTAGCTCACGCTCTCCCTATATATATCTTGTTCAAATTTTCAATCGTTAATAAAATAATTTTTTATTCATCCACTCAAGTTCAAATACATTTTTTCTGATGTTGCATGTATTTAATAATAGATGGCGCCAGATAAACCTAAAAAAATGAATGAAAATTATTTATGAAGGACTTTCTGCAATATAGTGAAAAAAATAGGAATTGACTTAAATTTTTTTTTTTTATATTACTTGTTTATAATGAGTAGCGTAAGAGACTAATACCGCAACATTAACCATGAAATTATTTATTGGTGAATATACTGTACGAATATGTTTAAATTTTTTATTTTTCAATTTCTTGCAAATATTTGACAGATGTATCCAACTACTTTGGGGAGTTAACATCATATTAATAATCTACCAATAGTCTAAGTTTATTTGTTCTTTTTATTAAAACTAGTAATGTAAAAAAGAAATTTAAAGTCAATTTTACTTTTTTTTCACTATATTGCAGAAAATCTTTTATAAATAATTTTCATTCATTTGTTTAAAGTTTATCTGGCCCCATCTATTGATATATATATGCAACTTAAATCTAAAAACTAAAATTAATTAATTAAATTTAATTACTGTATTAATATTTGAAAAACTGTATTAACATCAAGTGTTTATACACTACAAGTTCAAAAATGTATTTGAACTTGTGGATGAATAGAAAGTATTTTATGAACGATTGAAAATTTGAACAAGGTATATATAAGGAGAGTGTGAGCTAATAGAAGGAATTGAAAAAAAGATAAAAAAACATAAAACTTTATAGGAAATATTCAATCTCACAAAATCCTACAATTTTAAACAATTTAGGCAGGCATGAAAATGATTATTAAAATGTCTACCCTAATAGACAAATTTTTCAAACGTATTCACTTAACGTATAAAATTGGAGAGGTTTCAAATATGCTTAATAAGATATGTCTGGAACCAAATGAAAATTCTTTGTAAGAGAAAAAAAAATTTCAAACTATTCAGCCAACTTTTCTTTTTTAGAAACTTTCCTCTTTGATGTCAACATCAAAGTCTTCAGTGATTAACTTGTTTCGAAAATCTAACCGAAATATAACATGTTTGGTAGAAAACTTTAAAGTTATTTTGCGTATGAATGAGTATAAAAACTATAGTTAGCCTTAAAAATTTATAATTAAAAATTAAAATTTGTAATAATAATCACTTAGTTTTTTTTTGATGGCCATTATTTTAAAATTCAGAAGAAACGTTTTAATCTCTAAAACTCTTTTGAATTTCATAAAACACTGATTATATTGAGAAGGATTTATTACTTTCATGTTCTTTTTCTGTTAAAATACCATTCAGGATGAACTAGACTGAAGAATAAATTCATGTTTATCTATGGTATCTATATTCGAATACAAACTGAATTCTTTGTTAATTTGCTAGTAATTAAGAAAATAAATAGACGACATTTTATTTACATAAATTAATAAAACATTTATACCACAGATTAAATATTTTAAAATACCAACAATGTTTGAACATTTTTAGAATAATATTAATTTTAAATTTTGATTTCTACAATACGATTGACGTTACAATACACACAAATTATTGAAGCTATGTGAATCAATGTAGTATGTAAATTATTGTAGTTTCATTCACCCATTGTAACCATGAAAAGTATAAATGACGAATCTGTATTGTTTTAGATTACAGAGATCACTCACTAAGGTTAACAACATCAAAACTATTTTTGAGTGACTAAAAACTTAATATTATGTTACTGTCAATATAAAAACAGGATTTGAAGGAAGTAATTAATGAAGTGTTCTAAATTTTTCAAAAAGACACGAAAGAAAAGAAAACTATTTTTAAGATGCAGTGATTAACATACAAAAACTAAATTATGATGTAACTATTGCAGAAAGACATCATCGTAGTTTGGTTGAATAATTTTTTCTTTTGTTCAATTTCCCCAGGACCTTACCTTTTTAAATATCATACCATGAGCAATCCCTCATGGAGATAATTAAGAGTTTTTTGTTGCTATTTGGAAGTATATCTAGAAGTAATTGCATCTAATTTGCTTGCTGTTTGGGACGAAATTCAGAAAACTTCCATCAAGCAATTCAATCCAAGTGATGCGAGACACTAGCATATTATTATTATTACTATTATTATTTTTTCCAATGGCAGATTATGAACAATTACAGCAATAAAAAAGAACAACGAAAAAAAAAAAAGAACAGAGAATACAACAAGACATGCTGAAACAGAGTTCATTAATCTAACATATCTCCAGCTTCCCAATATAGCTCGGCGAGAGAAGTCTTGCTCAGAGCAGGATGGTGAAGTAGATGCGTGGAGTCCATGGCCTCTCCAGAGGTGCATATCGAGGAAGGAACAATTTTGAGTCTGTAAAGATGGTTTCACAGGCAGTCGGTTGCCAAATTAGCCTCCATAATAGTAAGGCATCAATATCCTTCTGACACAGCCAGCAAAAGTTCTGTGCGCTTGGATTGATACAGTCCACCGGCATTCCACTGTAGGACTCGAAGAGTATCAAAGTGAGGGGAGGAAGACATAATGCTAAGTTGTAGATCTTTTAGCCACTAAAAAGTGTCACCAGGTGCACCACGGGAGGTAGATCCACTGCGCACCCAGCATATTATTATAGTTCCCCGAATCTCCTTAATATATCTTTATAAATTTGATTGTTAAAAAGTTATTGGAATCTAAATTTAGAGAAGATTCCCATTTTAAAACTATATGTACCTTATCTAGGACTATATAAAATTATAAACGGAGAATGCTTTAGTCACATCTTTTTCATATTTAGCTAGTGAATAGCCTAATTTTCTTAATGAAACAAATGTGCACTGTTCTTGTGAGCAATTTCTCCCGGAAAATATCATATAAGTGGCATCTGTATCTTTCTTCAATTTCTTCTATTAGCTCACACTCTCCCTATATATATTCTGTTCAAATTTTCAATCGTTAATAAAATACTCTTTATTCATCCACTCAAGTTCAAATACATTTTTTGAACTTGTAGTGGATGACGATGTTAATACAGTTTTTTCAAATATTAATTCAGTAATTAAATTAATTAAATTATAATTTTTTTTGTTTTTAGATTTAATTTGCATATATCTACCAATAGACGGCGCCAGATAAACTTAAAAAAATGAATGAAAATTATTTATAAAGGACTTTCTGCAATAGAGTGAAAAAAAAAAAGTAGGAATTGACTTTAAAATTTTTTTTTTATATTATTTGTTTATACTTAAAGTCGAGCTCGAAGCTTTAGAACGTCAGGACAACGCAAAGTGTCGAGTAGCAAAACTGAGTAATTAAAAAAACAACAAGGATTAATTTTAACCATATTTATATAGACGAAATTCATGAATAATTTCAGTAACGTAAGAAAATAAAAGGATCTAAAGAGTTCGAATTACATAAAGAGCAAAGATAAACCTAAATGCACCAAAGTAATTCTAAAAGCAACACAAAAAATCATTTTGTGTTGCTTTTATTTACTTTGGTGTATTTAGGTTTACCTTCCTTGCTCTTTTATGTAATTCGAACTCTTTAGATCATTTTATTTTCCTTACGCTACTGAAAAAAAAATTCTTTTTGCAAAAAATAATCGTATTACATTCTAAATTACCAAACACCTTTTAAAAACAAATATCGTATTTTTTAAAATATTTGTACTTTGAAAAGAACTAAAATTGCCCCTAGGCTTGATTTAAAAGCTAATAAATTATTAAAACTAGCGAAATAAATCGGAAGTTTGAGAAAAAAAAAAAAGCTAACTTAACGTATCAGTAAATAGAGCCATAAAAAAGTCTCCTCACTTGAAATATTCAGTTTCAGCATTTGCATAATATTTTTGATGAAAGGAATATTTCCTTTTTATCATTATGTAAAAAAAAAAAAAAAAAATGGTTAAATTTTTTTTTATTTTTTTAATTAATTAAAAAAAGATTTCAAACATTTTTGAAGATGGCACTTGGAGTTTATTAACTAAAAGAAATTGAATTGAATTGAATCTCTCGAATTGAACCCAGAAAAGCATCATCAAAAGTCTTATTTTCTCTGTTATAATAAATTCTTATCTACGCTCTACACGTTACATGCATCAGCTGGAAAGTCCTTTCCCATGGTTTGAAAAAGGTGAATAGAATATGCTTGCCTTCTAATTCTACGTTTAGTTGTTTCGTCTCAAACTTCAATGATAATATTGGGTAACGTGGAATCAATGAAATGATGTTACTATTATTGAATGGTCAATATACTTAGTGGGAATACAGGCTATAAGTACAAATTAGGTCCGAATATGTGAGTAGTTTGATTCAGTGTTGTTTCATGGTAGAAACAATTGTTTCTTTAAATGATGATTCGAAACCTTTAGCTGTCATATTTATTAAAATATATTAAAATATATGTCATATTTATTTGTCATATATCCGCACTCCACACATAAAGGTTTTTTTTACAGCTTAAGTAAGATGTGGCCGTTAAGACGTTAATTAATGACTTTGAGGTACTCCTTCTTTGAGGATCCTGCCTCTAGAAATGGTCACAAACCCTGGTTCGATCATGATATTCCTGAATGACCTAGAGAAAAATATGTGGCATTGCTACGGCTTTTCTGTGATCACGATTGTCTCCGCAAACACCTTCACAGAAATAAACTGACTCCTGCCCCTCTCTGTCTGCCGTGTGATAATCAAGAAAAAATGGACATGTCTCACCTTGCTTCCTGTTCTGCACTGTCTCCTGTTTCTTTATGGAAGCGTTACTGGACTGCTAGATTTAAGCTGATGGATTAACTAAAGTCATTTGTCATTATCTTGTTCATTGTTTTTTTTTTTTGCTGTCGTGTAAATTTTCAATGGGGAAAAAAATAATGGTGAATGACATTAAGTCAAAATACGCGAAAAAGGGTAATATGTAAAACACGAAGCTTCTTAAATGTTGCTCATAAAATTTTAAACCACAATATTTGAGATATATGTTCTATTTTCAATTATTGCACAAATGATTAATATTTTTTTTATAAGATATGATACATGCATAATTTTTTTCACAATTTTAATATTTTAAACTATAAAACATAGTTCGTTGAAAAATTATTAAATACTAGCGGAAAAGTAAAAAATAAATTATTTGTGTAAAAACTAGAGCGCAATTTTAAGAGACACACAGTAATAAATATAACGATTATTAGGTTCCTCTGAACAATAACATATTCTAACTTGTCTGATTAATATATGAGTCGTGGTTTTTATATTCGCCTATCATTAATGGGAAAATGGACAATGGCCAGACATCAGAACTCATTTGTTGTTATGCTCATTCATTTTATTCTTTTACCACGTCCAAAACAGAATATCAACCCCAGACTTTGTTCATATGAGCTTCTTATCTTTGCTAACGAATAATTCTTCCGGCCATCTGACAGATTATTAATTATATATGTTTGACAAAACACAGTAAGGAATAATTATCCTATCTAGTATTGTGTATAACTCACCCTTAATATATGTTACATGGATAGATTAATACGAAAAAAAAGATGATGATAGTGATGTAAGTTCGTAAAAGAAATTAATCTTTAATTCTTAACTTGTCTATCAATTTGATGGAAATTTTTACTATATTTATAACATGACAAAGACGTTAAGTGGTCGAAGTAGTAGTAGTTGTTGTTGTTGTGTCTAATCTTCAGTGACCTGCTGTGCGGGGCTGACATCCTATGAGTAGTCTACTCATGGATGGAGGGAAAGGAGCAATTTTTGTTGTGATGTAGGTAGAAGGTACCCGTAGATAGAAGTCTGACTTGGCTCTGTGTTGCTGAAGGAGAACAATGCCTTCCAGGGAGAAATATCTCGCATTTGCATATCATATGGGAGAATCCCATAGTGAACAATTTCATGTTCTGATATTTAGAAAATGAAATAATTCACATTGAAAGAAATAAATGTTGTATAGATTTATAAGTTACATATCTAGATTATATAAACTAATATTATATAATCTTGTATTAATTTAGAATCATATGTAGTTTTATGTGTTTGTAGATTATTCTAAAGACTTGTATGTAGTAGAGAGTAGATTAGTAGATTATTATACTCACAGTATGTTACATAAATTTATTAATTTTATATTTGTTATATAGAGTTAAGTAGGATATATATATATATATATATAATATAAAACGGATGGAAGGTGTATTTGAGCATGTCCTGGATGATTGAGATTCCCAATTGGACCTGGTAGGTGGCGTTGCAATCGATATAATTCTTCTGTACGTGTGTTTAATACCAAACTCCTCCTAAATGGGCTTGGCCGATTTTAATGAAATTTTCTGTGTGTGTGTTTGACAAAATACATGCGGAAGGATTTTATGCTATGATCTTTGTTATAAGCCGCATCAGATCGTGCTGCAGTATATCAACTTCTATACTGTTCAATCAATCGCTATGAAAATTGGTAATAATATGTATTCGAGTATGGAAAATAGGTTCGCGCTAACCACTTTACTGTTACTTTCCACCAGATGGTGCTGCAGCATTTTTTGTCCTATATACCGTTCAAACGATATCCATGAAAATTAGTATGCCCATATATTGGAACATGCATGTATAGCATTTATTCGTATACTTAATTTTCTACAATGCATTTTATTTTTGGCAGGACAACGTATGCCGGGTTCTGTTGGTATTTTTTTTTGTTCTAATGCAGCTGGCAAACACTTAGACAGCTTGGTCTTGGATGCCTTAAGGCAAGCGCTGCACAGACGTTACTCACTTTGCATTACCCAGCGGGCGTGTGTAACTTGAAGATAAGCCTTGAAGATCCCGGCAACGCTCTACCATCCTATTAGGACCGGGACCTACAGTTTTAAAGTGGATTCCGAACCACTACACACATCCATGGCACCGGCGGGACTCGAACCCGAAACTTGTGGTACCGAGCGCCAGAGTGCTAGCCACTCGGCCATTCAGGCCCCTGGTTCTGTTAGTATAATATATATATATATAATCTAACACATAAATATTATAGGTGGTTACATAAACTTTATCATATAATGTAAAATTTCAAACAGAAATTTTAAATAATTTTTAAAAATTTAAGATATTTATTTTCTAGAAGAATTATTTTAAAAGTGATGTTTATGTCAAATGGTGTATTTTCATATGGCATCAGGAGCTGTATTTTTATAACAATTTATTAATGTTTCAAACAGTAATAAGTGATGCATTTTTCAATATTTCAGTCATAATAAGTTTAAGCTTTTATAAACATAACTGCTATTATAAATATAACCTCACTCTATCTTATTTTTTGAACCTTGAATAACAGTTGTAAAAAAAATGATTAAATCAATTATTTTATCAGTCTCTTATATTTTCTAGTTTGCATTTCAGGGAAAATTATAAATTAAATGAAATTTATTTATATTATACACAGAATTACTGATTTTTATACAAACATTCATAATATTTTAATCAGCTGCAAGGAATTAAGAAAAGAAAATATGAAACAATTTAACGAAGAATACGTTTATAAGAAATTAATTAAATTAAGCCCTTTATCTCATAAGTTAAGTAAGACATAAAAACGTTCTAAAGATTAAAATTAACCCTGTAGCCAGTAAACACTCACAGACTTAATGTTGTAATGGAATAATTACTATCGTACCTAACATAGTAGAAAAATCCTAAAAAAAAAAAAAATTGTAAGATTTAACAGAGTTGGGTTTTATTATAAGCCTAAAGTTAATAAATCTAAACATTACGCAGAAAGAAAGGTTTATCTTATTTATCACTGCAAATCCTAAATTTCAGCAACAGACGCCTGTTTTGAGAAATATTGAATAAAATGGACAAAAAAATATTAACAGAATAAATATAATGGATCAAAATATAATGGAAATTATATTTTGATCCTTCTGTTTTTTCGGATTACTTTTTATAAAAGTTTTGACTTTAAATTTTTGCCTATGGGCTTGGAAATATTTAATCTTGTAAAGCGCCCAAATGAAGTTGATAAAGTATTTATTTCCTTAAATCTTAAAGTATTATGGCTTAATACATTAAGCCTCTTTGAAGTATTTCTTAACAACCTTAATTTAAATTCTGTAATCAGCGTATTATATGTTTAAATAGTATTTTTTAACACAAATTATACGCTAAAACAATATTTCTTCGTATGAATTGTATGTTTTAAACATATTTTTGAAATTAAATTATATGTCTAAAACATTCTTTTTGCCCTGTGTTATAGGCATATAATGTGTTGTGATTTTTACCCCCTTAAGTGTTGTTGAAAATTAATTCCTAAAATATTCCTTAATAGTATTTTTTTAATCCAAAGATTATAAATTAAACTTCAGTGCATAGAAAATGCCCTTTAAAACTAAAGAGAACTTATAGAGAAAAATGGGCCTGATGGCCGAGTGACTAGCGCTGTGACGCTCCGTGCCACAGGCTTCGGGTTTGAGTCCCGTCGGTGCCATGTATGTTTGTAGTGGTTCGGAATACACTTTAATCCGTAGGTCACGGTCCTAATATGGATGTTGTTCGTGAGGCTGATAACCCTACTCGGTATAAAAAAGGCATCTCCCTTTAGAAAGCTGCCAGTAGGCAGACAACCATGGCCCACCATGGGCTGTTGCGCCACTGATGATGAGGATGATATTTGTTATATATATATTGCGTGAAGTTATTATATGTGGTTGCATAATCTTTACCAAATAATGTAAAATTTCAAATGGTAATTTTATATAATTTTTTAAATAGAGGTATTTATAATATAGAAGAATTACTTAAAAAATGATGTATATCTTCATATGGAGTTTGCATAACAGTGTATTTTATAGCAATTTATTAATGTTTCAACCAGTAATAAGCGATCGCAGTAATAAATGACGAATTTTTCAATATACTTTCAATTATAAACTTATTAAGTTTCTATAAGCATAACCGCTATTATAAATTTAACATCACTCTATCGTATTTTTAAACCATTCAATAACAGTTTTAAAAACTGATTTAAACCATTTTTTATCAGTTTCTTATAGTTTCCAAATTGCATTTCAGCGAAAATTATAAATTAAATAAAATATATTTATATTATACGAAGAATTTCTAATTTTTATACAAACATTCATAATATTTTAATGAGCTGCAAGAAATTAAGAAAAGAAAGTATGAAACAATTTAACGAAGAATACGTTTATAAGAAATTAATTAAATTAAGCCCTTTATCTCATAAGTTAAGTAAGACATAAAAACGTTCTAAAGATTAAAATTAACCCTGTAGCCAGTAAACACTCACTGACTTAATGTTGTAATGGAATAATTACTATCGTACCTAATATAGTAGAAAAATCCTAAAAAAAAAATTGTAAAGATTTAACAGAGATGATGGTTAATTGGGTTTTATTATAAGCCTAAAGTTAATAAATCTATATAATATTACACGGAAAGAAAGGTTTATCTTGTTTATCACTGAAAATCCTAAATTTCCGCAACAGACGCCTGTTTTGAGAAATATTGAATATAATGGACAAAAAATATTAACAAATAATGGAAATTATATTTTGATTCTTCTTTTTTTTCGGATTATTTTTTTATAAAAGTATTGACTTTAAATTTTTGCCTATGGGTCTGGAAATATTTAATCTTGTAAAGAGCCCAAATGAAGTAGATAAAGTATTTATTTCCATAAAGATTTAAAGTATTAAGGTTTAATACATTTAAGCCGCTTTGAAGTATTTCTTAACAACCTTAATTTAAATTCTGTAATCAGCGGATTATATGTTTAAATAGTATTTTTTAATACAAATTATACGCTATAATAATATTTCTTCTTATGAATTGTATGTTTTAAACATATTTTTTGATGTCGAATTATACGTTAAAAACATTATGTTTTGGCATGAATTATAGGCATATCATCTGCGGCAATTTTTCCGTAAATATCGTTAAAAGCTAACTCCTATGAAAGTATCCCTTAATATTAATTTTTGTAATCAAAGGTAATAAATTAAACTTCAGTGTATATATTCTTATGTATGCATATCCTTCTATGTATCCTTATGTATATACACTCTTTAATGTAATGTAACCTTTAAAAATAAAGTGAACCAATATAAGAAAATAGAAGATATTCATGTCTCTCATCATAAAAATATAAAGCAGGGGGAGTGGCTGATGGCCGAGTGGCTAGCGCTCTGTCGCTCAATACAGAAGGGTTCGGGTGGAGGAGGTTGGTTGTTTGTAGTGGTTCGGAATCCACTTTAAACCGTAGGTCTCGGTCTAATATGATCTTGAGCACTGCGAGGGTAGTGTACGTCCGTAGTATACCTTCAAGCTACATGTGCCCCCTGGGTAGTGGTAAATGAGTAACGCCAGTGCAGCCCTTGCTTATGGCAGAAAAGATAACTGTCTAGTATTTTCTAGCTGCATTAGAACTAAAAGTGGCGGGTGGAACATGTAGCTTGAAGGTATGCTAATGGGGCCAGTGCAAAATAAATTTACATTTTATGCTGATATATGCATTAGCGTTCATAAATAAAAATGCTTTCTAGAAGATTCACACGAAATATGCACACGGTATATCCTTTTTTTCGTTTTTACTATTTTCTTTACGTATTTGTTTTCGATTTATCAATTTTAAATGTATCATATGTTAAATATTTTATATTATTTTAGCCTTGGAGAAACTCCAAGTTTAAAAAAACAAATGTTACAATGCAAAGTTTGAAAAATGCTGTACTGCTTTAATGGTTTAGCTGTGGATAAAATAATGTAGCTTTATTGGTACAAGATATGCTAATGTTGTGCCAATATGGATGTCCATGTATCTTTTTTGTGAAAAGTGAAATTATTTATAATTATTTTTATAATACATGGGTAATGATAGTATATTTTATGCGTGTCCCTTGGAAGGGTGTATGTGACGGTCACTAGCCCCTACCGGATGCGACCTACCTCTAAGATCTATTCAAATGGATGATACGTTTCGGAGGAAGCAGGTCTTTTGCCGACTGCAAGTGATATCTGTGTGTGGTGTTTTAATTGGTCAAGAGCGACAATTTATCAAGACAGCTAATACATAGTAATCTGCGCTCAGTATTTATGGATGGGGTGTCTTCGCCGAGCGGAAACAGATTCCTTTGGCGACTGATAGGTTGAAAAACACGTGTGTAGGGAAAACTGTATAAAAAAGACATGCCACCTCTTCATCCTGATTTAGTGTTGTAATCAGGATGAAGAGGCCTATAGGTGGCCTATAGGCCTCCTATAATTTCCTCCCCTCAATGAAAAAGGCCTATAGGTTGAGGGGTGGAATTTCTAATAAAATCCAGCTAATTATGAGTGAAGGGTGTGTGGTCTGGAATGACATAAAAATGGATGTTGGAGACATCAAGTGATTTTGTAAGCAAAGTATTTACAATGAGAAAATAATGTTATATCCTCCTTTATATCAGACAGAGCCGATTTTCTGAATAATGTATGAGTAATAATCTAAACCACGGAGAAGATGATTACTACCACATGATTTTTCATTTTATTGTAGACCCATCGCTCTTCGTCATCTGTTCCTTAAATCCGTAGACTAAACTTTTTCCGATTCTCTTTATATCCAGAAGAAATAATCCTTTTGAAATTCTTGCGAACACATTTTGATTGATTTCTTGGAGGCAGTTCTTTTCAACAGTTCTGGTTTTCGCGTAAAACTAATTAACTTGCCTCGACAAGACCTGATAATTAAAGAGACAGATTTCATACCGTTGGGGCTGTGCTCACAGAATTTTAAGAATACTTTTTTAGGGACGGTGCAAATGTGGTAAAGAAAAAAATTGTTTCGGAAATCAACATTTCAGGTAAGTATGTTTATATATATATATTTTCAGCTAAAGTTCTGCTTTCATTTTATTTTAAATACTTTAATGAAGACATAAATTCTATATATTAAAAGCATTAAAAAGAATATATTAAAATATATGACCACTGAAATACAATACTCTTTTTTAAGCTATTATAAAAATGTTTCACACACATTAAATGTCATTACACCTCTCATAATAAAAGTTCTCAGATGGATTTTGGAAAAAATTTATTTCCATCAGTAGATTTTGAAATACTTCAAAAGTATGGTCCATTGTTTTGAAATCCTAAATGTTTATTCAATATTTACGACTACAAATTATGTATATGTCCACAAAGTTCATTACAATATGGTAAAGT
This sequence comes from Caerostris extrusa, assembly GCA_021605095.1. Classification (NCBI taxonomy): domain Eukaryota; kingdom Metazoa; phylum Arthropoda; class Arachnida; order Araneae; family Araneidae; genus Caerostris; species Caerostris extrusa. Next base: position 28,703 of record BPLR01017704.1, on the reverse strand, counting down.
CTGCTTTAAAAAGTGAATAAAATTCAATAAAATCTAGAGTTAATACTTTTCAAAGCATGTTTGATTTTAAAACACGAAAATTCATTCAAATGTATCAAGAGGTGTAAAAAAAATTAATCTCTATATCATTGATACAAAAAACGTTGTACACATGTTAAGAAAAATCATGTTTGTTGTAAATAATTAATATTTTAGAAACATTTTTTTATGTTAGCACAATATTTTTCTCATAGATTTTTCCATTTTATTAAAAATTTTTTTTCATTTATCAAAAATTTTTGGCAATACGATAAATACGTTTGCATTTGTAGTAGTAAGTTATGCAAACAATGGAAATTAACTGCATATGAAAGTTATGCATATCGGGATTTATGTCTGGTTTCCTATGCGGATTAGTTAAATGAGGTGATTTAAAATGATTGGTTTTATTAAGGGAATGGTGTACGTTAAGCAAGTTTATAAAAGTGCTTAATTAACATCAGGAATCAATTAATATATGTTTTTTAGTAGTTGCTGCTCACTGACAGTGAACAAAATCTATTGCAAACAATAACATAAAAAATCTCTAACAACAGTGTAAGTTCTATATGAATCAACTTTTAACGCACTACATTTTTTAGTCTTCATGAAGTTAAATGGTTATTTTCCTTTAACGTTACTTGAGAATAATATGACTTTTATATTTGGATCCCGAAATAAAATGTTTCGGTAAGAAAGTCATCTTTAGCATTCCTCATGTAAGAGAAGATTAGGAAAAATTGATACTCTGAATGTTTCGTTGAAATGAATAACGATGTTTCCACAATGGGACTTAGCCGACTTTGTAGAGGATTGGTGGCACTCAAACTATTCTAAAACGACTATCAAATTGGATCGTACATTTGGAGAGCCCACTATGATTTGTATTTCGTTAACAGTGGATCAAAATTGTGCTTGAAGACAGTGTGGCCAGACAATTGAATGGAGGATGAGATTAATACAGGACTTTACTATTATTCACAGTTGAATTACCTAGATAATAATAATAATGATGCTAAACTCACATTGTAAAGAAATTATAATCTGGAGAAAACGCGTAGGAATGTTCCTAAATTTGTACAAAATTGTTTGATTTTGAAAAAATGACGGGAGTCACTATTGAACTGGCATTTTTTATCAATGGTGCTAATGGTGGCATAATTTTTTATCAATGGTCATAACTATAAAGTCATCAATAAAACATTTTTATCTGGTTTTCACAAGAATATTATTATTTTAAGATTTTTAAAATTCAAATATTCTATATAATTTTTAAACAGTTAATTTTTGAATATATGGATGCACACATAATGTATTTTTTTAAATTATTATGTTTTCTTAAGATGGAGCATTATAAAATAAATATATTTTGTAAAAATGATGAACCTCAAGGGCCGGAAAATTTTTAAACTGCAATCACACATAACTCGATGGCATTGGTTTTCTACCCCTGCTCTATAAATGAGTGTTTTGTTTTTTCGAAGATTAAAAATGAAACTCTGAATTTTTTTGACAGAATATTTACATTTCGTATTCCAAAACTTTATTTCAAATTTTGATTGTGTTTAAGACTGTACATATTTTATAAATTTGCAATAATATTTGTGATAATATATCGCTATTGATATTAATCATTCAATGATTCATATATTCAAAGTTGATATTTTTAAATCAAATCAAGTTATAGTTTTAATTTGCAAAAATTAACATAAAGAGGAAATGAAAAATATTTCAAAATACTGAAAATCCTGAAGAATATATTCTTAATTGAAATACTTTCAAAGAAGAAGAAAAATTGAGACGTCTGTGAAGGAAAATAAATTCTACATTTTTATATTTTGCATAAAAGTATGTATGTTTTAACTTTTTCATGTTTACTATACATCTTAACTTTAAATGAATTGCGCAATTTTCATTAAAAATAAACACGGCTTTTCTACTTGTTTCAAATACTTGAAAACTTAAACAAAAATTCAAGTTCATATAGTGTTATAGACGAAAAATGTCAACCTTTTCGTTTAGAAATAGATTAAAAAATAAGGGAAGAAAATAAATTTTACTGAGAAAATATATTAACCAAAATAAAGTTTTGAAATTTTAAATAACTTAAAATAAAACAATCATTCTAAGTCAAAAATTTCTAAATTTTCCGTTATTTCCTCACAATTTTAATTTAAGTTACGACGACGGATTTTCAAGAATATAAAAATGTTAATTTCTGTTGTAAATAAAAATTATATTCATTAACTAATATTCATTATGATTACCTAAAAAAACATTAATTAATGTTTTCAATTTTTGGTTTAGTTTTTCAGTAACTTAAGGATTAGGAGCCAGTTTTTTAAGTTTTGAAATTAGTTTTTAAATTTAAATTAAGTTTTTAAATTGAGTTCCATGATGGAAATAAATCAAAGTAAATCAAAAATTTTTGAGATAAAATATTTGTTTAGAAAAAAAAAAAATCTATTCAAATAATGATACTTCTGATGAATTTTCTAAGAATAATTCCTTATTTGAAAACTTTTGAAAACTATGTAAAATATATTATTATCAATAATTTTGATTATAGAAATACATAAATTTATTAATTATTTAATAAAATTAAAATGAAGAATTTCTTAGAACAATGTATTATTTTAAAAACCTGAATTTCTAATTGTTATAGTTTTTTTATGCGGAATTTATTCATATATACAAATAGATGATTCATCTGGTATTTTTTCTTAATTTTTGTCACTCGTTTGAATTCTTTTTGAAAACTATGTAAAAATATTTGATTAATAATCAATAATTATGATAAACTATAAATATTTTCTAATTTGATTTAATAAAAAAACAATGTTTCAGAACAATATAATAATTTTAGAAAAAAATCAATGAATTTTGATTGTTGTAGCTTTTATATTTATTTATTATAAAAATCAAATTCAATTTTTCAGAACAAATATAAAAAAGACAAACAACAATTTGTCTGATTGTCAATCCAGCAACTTATTCAATATACATTAAGTTGCTGGATTCATTCACGTATATTGATGATACTTCTGATGAATTTGTAATTCAATACTTTACTCATTTGAATTCTCTTTGAAAACTATGTAAAATATTTATGACTAATAATCAATAATTATTGATTATAGACACTATATAATAAAATAGGTTGAATAAAATTTGGAGTTTATTAATAATCAGAATATTGTTTTTATTTTTACTATTAATTAAAATAATATTGTAAGGAAAGTATTTACAATAAGAAAACAATGTGAGTAATTATATCCTCCTTTATATCAACAGCCGATTTTCTGAATAATGTATAGTAAAAATCTAAACCACAGAGAAGAGGATTACAACCACATTTTTTTCATTTTATTGTAGACCCATCGCTCTTCGTCATCTGTTCCCTCAAATCCGTAACTAAACTTTTTCGATTCTCTTTATATCCAGAAGAAATAATCCTTTTTGAAATTCTTGAGAACACCTTTTCACATTGATTCCTTGGAGGAAGTTCTTTTCAACAGTTCTGAAGTTTGCGCGTAAAACTAATTAACTGTCGCTTAAAATAATAATTAATTAAGGAGGCAGATTCTCTACATTAGGGAGTGTGCTCACAGAAATTTAAGAATATTTTTTTAGAGGATGGGGGAAAAAAAAAAAGTCAAAATTATTTGACGAAATATTATTCGTTAATGAAATTCTGCTTTCATTTTTATTTAAAATACTTCGTCAAACACATAAATTCATAAATAAAAAGGATCAAAATGTACATATTCAGTACAGTACTGAATATATATTTTTTAATTCAGTACTTTTTCTTAAGCTGTTATATACGTTTTATACACACTGAATATTATTTTTGAAATATACATCAGTCCTTTGATAATAAAATTTATCAGATGGATATTCATCATCATGGATATTTATTCATCAAGAAAATTTATTTCACATCGTAGATCTTGACCTAATTAAATAGCTTGATTCTAAGTTGTAATATTCGTAAATGCTAATTCAATGTTTAGGCAAATTGTATATGTCTACAAAGTTGGTTACATTAAGGTAGAGTTCTGTTTTAAAAAAATGTGTCTGGCCAAATTCAACCAAGTCTGGAGTTAATACTTAAAGATTTCAGAATTAGATTTTGAAACACAGAAAATCTTTCGGTATTTGGGTATCGAGGATTATAAAAAAATTAAGATCTGTATCCCTGATACCAAAACGTTATACATAGGTAAGCAAAATCATGTTTGTTGTAAATAATTAATATTTTAAAGAGTTTTTGTGTTAGCACAATATTTTGATTATGTATTTCGCCATTTTATTTTAAAAATCTTTTGCATTTTACTAAACATTTCGGTAAAAACGACAAATGCGTTTGCTTTAGTAGTTGTAAATTAGTAAATAATGGAAACTTACTACGTACGTATGTTATATGTTCTTTAAGTCTGATATCTTATGAAGATAAGTTGTGGTTTGATTTAAAATGTTTGTTTTATAAATGGAATGATGTACGTTAAACCGTTTTATAGAAAAGACTAATATTTAATGCCAGGCAAATCAATTAACATATGTATTTTTTAGTAGTTGTTTAGTGACTGGAAAAAAATTTATTGAATGAAATATGTAAAACGTCGGAAACAATGTGAATTTGATGTGAAACAGCTTTTAATCTTCTACATTTTTAGCTTACATGATATTAATAAACGTTAAAAGGAAAATAATCACTTGAGAATATGCCCAATTTTGTATTTGACTCATAAAATAAAACGTTTTCAGTAAGAAAACCAGCCTTAGCATTCCTTACGTAAGAGGAGATTAGAAAAAAATTTATACTCGTTAAATGTTTCTTGAAATGAACAACGATTTTTCAACAATATGACTTAACAGATTCGGTAGAGGATTAATGGCCTTCAATCTATCCTAAAAACGACTATCAAATTGGATCGTATACTTGCAGAGCTATGGTTTGTGTTTCGTTAACAGTGGATCACAATTGTGCTTGAAGACAGTGTGGCCAGACAATTCCATTGAGGATGAGATTAATAGATCAACGTTAGTCTGACGGTTGAATCCCACATTAATATTTTACATGACAACATATTGTTATAATGTGGAGAAAATGCGGACGAAAATGTTCGTTTTGGGGGATGTTAGAGTGATGGGTGTCATCATTGCACTGGTATTTTTTTTTATCAATGGTGGTATGTTTTTTATTTTTGTTATCAATGGTGATAATAGTGGTATAATTTAAACATATTCTCATCAATGGTGGAAAGAGTGGTATATTTTAAAATTTTTTTTTATCAATGATGGAAATGGTTCTATATTTTAAAATTTTTTTTTTATCAATGGTGGTATATTTTTTTATACAGTGGTGGTATACTAATGATGGTATCAATGGTGTCTATCCTCAAGAACGGATCTTAGAAGCCTAAGTGATATACTGATGGAATTTATTACGGTCTCCTACACTGCAGTAGTGGGAATTAAATTTCTTATCATTAAAAAAAACCCTGCAGTATCATATCATCGCCTGATAACAAAAGTTTAAATAAAATATTTTTCTAAACATAATTATGATTTTTTCTAAAAGTGATTGCGAAATTTGATTCTGTTTGGCTGAGCAGTTTTTTCCTTTTAGAATTTGAATCTAAAAATTTCTATTTAATATCTCTGCTTACTATCTTTTAATATTCAATGATTCAGTGCTATCATTGCATTTTAAAAATCAAAAATAACGAGATTGCCCTTCAGAAGTTCATTAAATTTGACTTGAGGTACGGAAATGAAATGCGTTTCAACTCTACGTATCGCGAAACCTAATTAAGTTTTCAAAAGCGATTAAGCCCGCGAAAGGAAATTAAATTTCATTTTTAATTATTCTGCTGCATGTCAAAGGTGTGTTTTGAACTTTTTTTCTTTTGGAGCAACCCACACTTTTAAATGGAATGTTACAATTTATTAAAGAAACACGGCTTTATTACTTGAATAAATTTTAATTAAGTTTGATTTTTAACAACGTCTTGTAATGTTTGTAGACGAAAAAGTGTCAACCTTCAAAAAATAGATTAAAAAAACAAAAAAGGAAAATAAAGAATGAAAGAGCCAACAAAATGACGGAAACTATCCATTTTAATATTTTATTAATAAAGCTCTCAGTCAACGTTTTCACTTTTTTTTTTTTTTTCCGAGTTTCCGACAAAATTTTAATTAAAATAAGTTACGACGACGGAGCCAAAAAAGATTCTGATGCAAGAAAAATAAAATAAAATAAAATAAAATGTATTAATTCTTCATTATGATTATCTAAAAGCATAAATTAAGGAATGTTATTGATACTAGTTACAGCTTTTCATGGACCAGAATTATAAAAATAGAATTTTTAAATTAAGTATCATAGCTAATTAAATAAATTGTAGTGAATCAAAATGAAGTTTAATTATATATTATTTTAAAATCTGTAAAAACAATCAAAAATAATGAGTCTTCTAGTAATAACCTCCAATGAAAACTTCTAAAAAACGGATATTCACATAAGTTTCAGTATGGTGTATTGTGACAGTTTATTTTTTAAATAGTTTATTTTGAATATTTGTGGAAATACATTAATTTTATTAATATGGAGATAATTGCTATAAGGCAACAAAAATTCTGTAAACAAAAAAATCAATTAAAATTATTCGTTGAATTACACATTATTGGTAGTTTGAAAGATAAATGAGAATTACGGAAAAGTAAAATACATTGATATTTGTAAAACATTTAACACTGCTTTTTGCAGAAAATATATATTTGCCATTTGGTAATAAATGTATTGTGATAAAATAAGCTATATAAAGTAAAAATATTTACTTTATTATAAAATAATAATTTACTAATAAGTACTTAAAATTATAGTTCAGAGAGTACACATGTTTACAGATATTTCTTGTAAATACGTGCAAGTTGCTTTTTTCTTTTAATTGGTAGAAATAATGTCTTTATTTTTTTTTTTTTTAATTTAATTATATAAATACTTCTGTTAAATTGTATTGTCAGTAACATGTTCTTTTGTTTTCTAAAATTTGAAATGTATACTATATAGCCAAAGACTAAAAATAAGGGCAAGTTTTTCTATGAGTTTAAAACACACACACACACACGCGCACACGCACACGCACACGCACACGCACACGCACACGCACACGCACGCACACGCACACGCACACACGCACACGCACACGCACACGCACACACACACACACACACGCACACGCACACGCACACGCACACGCACACGCACACGCACACGCACACGCACACGCACACGCAACACGCACGCACACGCACACGCACGCACACACACACACACACACACACACACACACACACACACACACACACACACACACACACACACACACACACACACACACACACACACACACACACACACACACACACACACACACACACACACACACACACACACACACACACACACACACACACACACACACACACACACACACACACACACACACACACACACACACACACACACACACACACACACACACACACACACACACACACACACACACACACACACACACACACACACACATACACACATACACCATTAACAAATAATTAATAACTACCAACAAAAGTTACAAGACTTTTCTTGAAGGTTTTGGGGCACTCGATGAGTTCTGGAAGAATTCCACAATTGTTGTCGTAGTTGGGTGAGTTTCTGAAACATTTTCTGCTTTTATACAATAAACTTGTGACATTATCTGTGTTGATCCTGCTTCCAAATGATTGTTTTCCTTCTATTTGCTATTTAAATAGATAGCTATAACTACAAAAAGGTTTGAAAGTAAGTTTCAATTTGAAAAAAGCTCTTACGGGAAGAATTTATTGACCTCCAGTTTAGCACAATATTATTTTATTTACCTCATATGTTAATATTTTCTATATTATTTTGAAAAATATAAATATTTTTATGGTTAAGAAGAAATAAGTGTTGCATAATTATTTATTAATTTTAATTACATTTGTCTAACAATTTTTCTTTATTTATATAATTAAAAAAAAGCCGTTATTTTTTAAATGAATTTTAATTTTTTACATATTTAAAAATATTTTTTTGCAAGGCTTTTTAATATAGCACCAGGAAATGTTCTGTTTGTTATACTTAAAAAAAACCATGTTTACAAGAAAAAAAGCACTTAGAAATGGAGACAGTTGTAAGACAAAAACTCAAGGACTCGTTTATTAACACCCAAATTATCTCAGAACAAAAGAAAGTCCCGGATGTTTACTCTACTCAAACAAAAATATCGTAAAGCTTCGAAAGGCAAGTGAAGAAGCACGTTTTCAATATTGCTTTAAATGATAACGAATTAACCAAAGCAAGTTTGTGTATACACGGTTAAATAAGTGTAGGAAAATAAATGTTTTGGACAAATATTTTAGGAATTTAATTACACGAAATTATTGCATTAAACTCTTTTTAATTACAAGAATACGTTAATTCTTCATTGTGCATTGGAACACTTTTAAATGTTATAGTTTTTAAGTTTTAGGAAATTGAGATAGAGATACAGATAAATATCGTGCTTAATAATTAATAATGAATTTTTTTTAAACGGAGAAATTGGTTTACTTTTTTAACAATATTAAAATAGAATTTTGAAGTATATAAGTATTTTTCCTGACTAAACAAGGATTGATGGAGAAAGCTTATGATTGCAAGTTATATATTTGAAAGCAATTATGTGGTAATTTAAATAATTATAGATTCAAATAAAAACATGGAATTACTTAGAAACATGTCTGTCTTTTACTCGATGTTTGTAAATATAAATAAATAATTTATGTTTTAATAAATATTTTTGGTATACAATGCAGGTAATTAAATACTTGGAATAAAAATTATTCGCTTATCCATTTGATGATTATACACAGATATTTTTCACAGTTCCGTTTCAAACAGTTAATTTTCTTCCATTTCATTTTGCTAAAGAACAACAATTTACAAATATTTCCAGAAAGTTTCCTTAATTAACGTTCTCTTAGAATATTTATTTTGAAGTCATTATGCTATTTGTTTGAGAAAGGTCAACAGAAAAATTCTCTTGTTCATTTTTTTTTCAATTGTAGTGCATGACAATGGGAATTCCGATCTTTTTTTATGAGGTGACAAGCCAGAAGTAATTACCACAAGGTCGACTTTTTGTGCGTTGAAGATTATTAAAAAGTAATTGAAGGGAAGTTTAAACTTTGTCAATTTAATGAAGGATTAAAACATCGAATGGCTTACGTAACAGCCTATTGTTGCCATATTTTGTAGGAAATAATGGAAAGAAATGGCCTTTAAATTGAAAGTATAAAGGAATTATAGTGTATATATATATATATATATATGTATATTATTGATGTATATGTAATAACAAAAAATACAATTGTGTGCAATAAAAATAAGATAAATTCGCATTATTTATTTTATTTATTGGACTGATTGCTGAAATATCTTCTAGGCGTATTTTTTGTCTTGCATATAAATGGAAGGCTCATATTTCTATTCGGAAAGACAGAAGGTGTAAAAAAATCTAAATCTATAAAATTAAATAGTTGTAAAAGTTAAAATTAATAGTTGTAATAGTTGTAATTGAATAGTTGTAAAATGGCACAAAAATTCAAATAATACTTAATTAATCAATTTGTATTGACCACTGGATAGATTAAAATATCAAATTTTTTTTTTTTGATAAATCTTGGTTGCTATACCCAAAAGGCATTAAAAGTTGCAGTAGTAACATGTGTTCTGATTTATATAAAGTGATTATGAATGATTGTTTAAAATGTAAATCATTATGTTTGTTATATCTTCTAGGTTTATAACAGCTTGTTTGCCAAGTTTATAATGCCTTGTTTTGCAAGTTTATAACGCCTTGTAACCTTTGCCAAGTTCATAATGGCTTTCTTTGTCAAGTTTATAACGCTTTGTTACGTGTGTCAAGTCTATAATCCCTTGTTTTGTCAAGTTTATAACACCTTGTTACCTTTGCCAAATTTATAATGCCCTTGCTTGTTTTATTACCGACAGAGCTCGATTACCACTCGATTTCGATTCGATTAATTGTGAGCATTGCAGCCACTGTTTTTAGAAACCAATAGACTTCCCAGAGATTATGACAGCGAAATAGATAACTCGCATTGAATCAGATTTTCTGGCATGCAATCAGATTTTCTGACTGAATAAATTTAAAACTGAATGTTCATTAAATTCTTCCTTTATCTTGTTAAATTATTTTTCGAATATGAGTTATTGTTGCAAAAATACAAAAAGTGAGAAAAATATAGAAGGAAGTCACTCATTAAATTAGTTATACATTATTAAGAATATTTAAAAATATTTTATAAGGCATGCTGCCCATGAAATTTCTTTATTTTAAATTCTATGGTAATATAAAAATGCTTTTTATTCATTAATATGAAATAATTTGACACTGAATTACAAAATTATTATCTTTTATTTTACTTAACATGCATTATTCTAACAAGGTTCATTAATTCTCTTTAAAAAAACATCAAGAGAAAAAATAATTTTTTTCCTTTTTTAGCTGTCTGAAAAAATAGAAGGTTTTAAATGTTGAAAAAAATAAAAATATTAAAAAAATTAGATTAAAAAGATTCTAATTGAACTTCTTTTTATTTAACTAAATCATTACAGCTTAAAACATAAATCTTGTACAACTAAAAAATAAAGCAATTTTAAGTAACTAAACATGTTGAAACTTCCAATCCGAGAAGATGTTTTCAGTTTAAATATTAAATATTCAAAGAATGGATTTATATTTTCTCGAAACTAAGTAATGAAATGTCAATCACACAAAACCGTTTTTTTTTTTGCCACACAATTTTGAGCATACAAAGTAAATGAAGTATCAAATCATTCAGGAATTTGATACTTTTTACAGTGAAAATGCTTTACAGATAGGGTTACTGGATTAAAAAAAATAGCCAAAAAATGAGATATTCAATAGCTTCGATAGCTTCTAACAATTAAATTATGTATATATTATTAGTACTATTTATAAAATTATTGCGATTAAAACCGATTGAAATATAAAAAATAATTAGATTAGCCCCTTTCTCACTATTCATTATGAAAAATTATAAAATAATAGCAATAATAATAAAACCTTTTGTCCTAAAATATAATTTCCTTATATAAAATAAAATTAGTTCTAAGAAAATTTGTAAAGAATTTCTAGTGGATTACAAGTTAGGGCCGGATATGCGTGAGGTCTTGATTCAATGTTGTTTCAGAGTAGAACTAAATTATTTCCTTAAATAATATAAGAGACATTTAGCTGTCATATTTGTTAAAGTTTGCCAAATGTGGTAATCACGTTATCTCCTAATGCCTAATTAGACAATATTAATTACGTGGCTTTGATTGGCCAAGATTAATTACGTAATTTAATTCAATTACTGCAATTTTATAGAAGAATTAGAAACCATTAATTTTAATAGCTTCATTATCTTCTTTGCTTGCTGCAGTTGTTTTCTTTTCTTGTGTGCTGACAAAAGTTTTCAGATTGGCGATGTTTGATATTGAAGAATTTTATTTTGGACAAAAGATCCCAGCATTTCTTAAAATTGAATGACGGGTGCTGCAGCAGGGATTTGGAATCTCAGGGTGATCTAAAAATTATCGAAGGGCGTACGTTTGAAGGTCTGATTGCTAAGAATACCCCTTTGTCCTACTTGTGAAAATATTATAGTTCTAACTGTTATGAGAGAGAAATCTGATGGATATAGTGAGCGGAGATGCAGAGCGAAATTTAATGGTGTAGCCAGTATGTGAAGACACCCATTCGTCAAAATTTGTAGTTCTCTCAATCAAAATAGAGTTTGTACGATGTTATGAGATTTACGCGACTAGTAGTAGTAGGGATCTCGTTGAGATACGACTGTGGATATAGCTGATGATACTGAATGTGCGCGGGATACCGTTACTGAGTGGAAGAGTTTTTGTGGAGAAGTCTGCATGGATGTCATTATGAAATAACAATATTCTGGGTAGTATACAAGAAATGTGATCTACGCAGTGTAATCATATTCCAGCATCTTGGGGTAAATAATTTTTCCCTATAATATCCTCAAATTTTCTGGAATTTTTGTCCATATTTTACATTAATTTTCAAAAAAAATGTCAGCATTTTCTTTTGTTTTTATTCAAATTCTGCTTAGTGAAATCGAGCTAACGTGATACACATCTTAAGAAATCGTTCAGATTGAGCAAATGTTTATTCGTCACAAATATTTCTGTAATTGCTTAATTTTTGTCAGCGTACTGGAACATTATTATAAAAATAAATAGAAGACATGAAACAGTGTTATCCGGTTACAGAAAAAAAAAAAGCGCTTTTCGTTTAGGTGAAATTTGTTGATAAAAAAATATTTGTGTTGATTTAAAATTTCAAAACTTTAAATAACTCGCAAATAATGAAAATTGACTAAATAAAACAATAATTCTAATCTAAAAATTCTAAATAATTATTTTCCTCGTTTAATTTGTTTGCATTTATTTTCAAAAATACAAAAATGTTAATTTGGAAAATAAATTGAAAACTAATGCTTTAAATCTCCAGTCTAATTTTTTACAGTAACTTAATTAAGGACGTTTTTAAATCCTGGTTCTATGTAGTGATGTGAAAATATGATGGAAATAAAAAGCAAGGTTTTATTTGATAAAATTAAACGGATTTTTCAGATCAAAATATTAAATTTTGACAAAAAAAAAAATTGAATTTATAATTAATATAGTTTTTAGGTTATGCTCGTTATATCAATGTATATAGATGATACATCTGATGAATTTGTAATTAAATACGGAAATACTCTTTAATATATTACTCTTAATATAATAAATACTCTTTTGAATTCTCTTTGAAAATTATGTAAAATATTTAAGATTAATAATAAATAATTATGATTATAGAAACTATATATTATTTATTTATTTAGTTAATAAAAAATTATACCAATTTTTTTCAGACCAAACTATAAAATTTGGAGAAAAAAAAGTGAATTTCTAATTATTATAATTTTTAAGTTATGCTGGATTTATTCATGTATATAGATGATACATGTAATGAATTTTTAATTAAATACTTTACTGATTTGAATTCTCTTTAAAAACTATGTAAAATTTTGATGATGAATAATCAACAATTGTGTTTATAGATACTATATAATAAAATAGAAAGAATAAAATTTGGTGCTTACTAATAATCGAGACATATTCTTTTTTATTTTTCACTAAGAATTAAAATTAAAATGTAAGGAAAGTATTTACAATGAGCAAACAATGCGAGCAGTTATATCTCCTTTATATCAGACACAGCCGATTTTCTGAATAATGTATAGTAAAAATCTAAACCACAGAGAAGAGGATTACAACCACAATTTTTTTCATTTTATTGTAGACCCATCGCTCTTCGTCATTTGTTCCTTAAATCCGTAACTAAACTTTTTCGATTCTCTTTATATCCAGAAGAAATAATCCGTTTTTGAAATTCTTGTGAACACCTTTTTTTCTTATTGTTTTCTTGCAGGAAGTTCTTTTCAACAGTTCTGAAGTTTTCACGCAAAACTAATGAACTGTTGCTTAAAATAATAATTAAAGAGACAGATTCTGTACCTGAGGAGTTTGCTCACAGAAACTTACGAATATTTTTTTCGAGGACGGGGTCAAGTGTGGGAAATAAAAGAAAAAAGTCAAAATTATTTCACGATATGTTAACATATAAAGTAAATAAGATTTTGTATATTTTTTGCTAAAGAAATATTCTGCTTTCATTTTATTTAAAATTCTTTGGCAAAGCAAAAATACATAAATTAAAAGGATTAAAAGTATATATTCAGTACAGTACTGGATATATACTTTATATGCATTACTTTTCTTAAGATATTAGGTACGTTTCATACACACCAAAAATAATTTTTGCAATGTACAATTCCGTCCTTTCATAACAAAAGTTCTGAGATGAATTTTCATCAAGAAAACTTAATTCACATCGTAGATCGTGGACTAATTCAAAAAAGCGTAATCCAATGAGATAAAATTCCTAATTCTTCATTCGATATTTATAACAATTATACGTCTACAAAGAGGATTACATTATCACTTATTACCTATTTTGAAAACTTTGTCGGGCCAAATTCAATCAAATCTGAAGTTAATACTTTTCAAACATTTGTTAGCATTTAAGGTAAATATGCTTATATATATTTTTCGCTAAAAAAAGTTCTGCTTTCATTGTATTTAAAATACTTTAATAAAGACATAAATGCATAAATTAACAGGTTTAAAAATTATGTATTAAAGTACATGAAATTTCTGAAGCCATTGTGTAATGTTTCAGACACATTAATCATTAATACATCTCAGTCCTTTCAGAATAAAAGTTTTCAGATGGAATTTCATCAAGAAAATTTATTTCCCACAGCAGACTTTGAAATTATTCAAAAAGCCAGATCCAATGTTATAAAATTCATAATTACTCATCATTAAATATTTATACAATATATATATATATATGTCTGCGAAGTTAGTTACATTACGGTAGAGTCCTAATTTTAAAAAATGCATCTGGCTAAATTCAACAGAATCTGGAGTTAATACTTCTCAAAGCGTGGAATTTGATTTTTTAAACACAGAAAATCTTTCGGAATTTTTGGTATCAAGAGTTATAAAAAAATTAATCTCTGTATCCCTCAAAATATTGTACTGATGTAAACAAATTATATTTGGGGTAAATAATTAATATTTTACAAGAATTTCTATATTAGCATAATATTCTGCGCATTCATATTGCCATTTTTAAAACTTTGCATTTTATCGTATATTTTGGTAACCATGACAAATGTGTTTGCTTTAGTAACAGTCAATTATGCAAACAATGGAAGCGTATTGAATAAGCAATTCAATACGTTTTGAATTCTTACATTTGAACTGATTGAATTCTTAAAAAATTTAGCAATGGGGAGATTTAAAATGATTAGTTTATTAAGTAAATGAAGTAATTTAAGCTAGTTCATTGAAAAGAATAATATTCAACGTCAGGTAAATCAATTGGCATATGTCTTTTTTAGTAGTTACTGTTTATTGACAGCAAACCAAATGTATTGAATAACATACTGGAAGCGCTGAAAACAATGTAAATTCGGTATGAAACAGCTTTTAATCAGCTACATTTTAAGCCTACGTGAAGTTAATAAACGTAAAAAGGAAAAGAACCATTTGAGAATATGCCAAATTTTATATTTGACTCTCAAAATAAAACGTTTTTGGGTAAGAAAATCATCTTTAGCATTCTTTATGTAAGAGATTAGAAAAAATTGATACTTGTTAAATGTTTCGTAGAAATGAACAATGATGCTTCAACAATGTGGCCTAGCCGACTCGGTAGAAGATTACTGGCACTCAATCAATTCGAAACCGACTCCATCAAATTGAATTGTATCTTTCAGAGACATGGTTTACGTTACTTTAACAGTGGATCACAAATCTACCCGAAGAAGGTATGAGTAGACAATAGAGAGTTTTTGCATACCGTATTTTGGACGTCCGTTAGCTTTTTCTCAGCGCATGCTCATAGGAAATTGCGCATGCGTATTAATAATATTTCCTATGAGCATCGCGCTAGGGAGAAAAAAGCTAACGGACGTCCAAAATACGGTATGCAAAAACTCTAATAACTGGAGAAAATGCTGAGGAATATTCCTGTATTTGTACACGAAATTCTTTGACTTGGGGGATGTTAAGTGATGGGTGTCACCATTGAACTGGTATTTTTTTATCACTGGTATTATTTTCATTTTGTTATCAATGATAGTAATGGTGGTATATTTTTATAAAATGGTGGTATATTTTTTTTTATTTTTATCAAAAGGCAGTAATGGTGGTATCTATTTTTTATTTTTTCAAATCAATTTTGGTAAAGGGGTTTATTTTCTTTTAAATCAATTTGGTAAATAATGCTATCAATAGTGTATATCCCTAGAACGGATCATAGAAACCTAAGTGATATGCTGATGAAATTTATTATGGTCTCTTACGTTTAGCAATGAGAAATAAATTCCTTATCATTAAAAAAAAAAGTCGGCAATGCCATATCGCCTGTTTGCAAAAAGCTTAAATTAATTTTTTTCTGAACATGTTTATTTTCTTCTAAATGTGATTGTGAAATATGATTGTATTTGACTAAGCAGTTTTTTAGAATTTGTATCTAAAATTGCTATTTAATATCTCTACTTGCTATCTTTAATATTCAATTATTCAGACCTATCATTGTATTTTGAAATCAAAATAACGAGATTGCCCTTCAGAAGTTCATCAAAATTGATTTTAAGGAACGGAAATGAAATGTGTTTCAAGTCCAGGTATCGCGTAACTTAATTAATTCGTTTTCAAAAGCGATTAGGCCCGCGAAAGGAAATTAAATTTCATTTTTAATTATTCTGTTGCATGCCAAAGGTGTGTTTTGAACTTTTTTTTTTCTAGAGCAACCACAGACTTTTGAATGGAATGTTACAATTTATTAAAGAAACACGGCTTTATTACTTGAATACATTTTAATTAAGTTTGATTTTAACAAGGTCTTATAATGTTTGTAGACGAAAAGTGTCAACCTTCAAAAAAAAAAATAGATTAAAAATAAAAAGGAAAATAAAGAATGAAAGATCCAACAAAGGACGGAAACTATCCATTTTAATATTTTATTAATAAAGCTCTCAGTCAAGGCTTTCAATTTATTTTTGGTGTTTCCGACAAAATTTTAATTAAAATAAGTTACGAAGACAGATTTAAAAATATCCGTTGTAAGAAAAAGCAAATAAAATATATTATGAATCCCGAAAAACATAAATTAAGGAATGTTATTGATTATATTTACAACATTTCATGGACAAAGATTACAAAAATTTTTAAAATTAAAGAATTTGAATTTAAAGAATTTTTAAATTAGATTCCGTATTCAATTGAATCAATTGTAATAAGTCAAAATAAAAGTTTAAATATATATTTTTAAATCTGAAAAAATAATCTACAATAATGAGTCTTCTAATAATAACGTCCAATGCAAACTTCTAAAAATGGATAATCACGTATGTAGCAGTACTACAAATTGTGTATTAGTATGATAAAAATTAAGAAAAGAAATAAATAAAAATTATGAAACATAAAATAATTTCTAAACTATCATTAATTTTGCTTAATATAAAAAATAAGTGGTAATATATTAAAAATTTTCCATTTTTTAGTTAGATTTGAGATCATTTCAAGTTCTTTTGAATATTTGTGAAAATGCACGAATTTTATTAATACGGTTGGATAATATATGCTGTATGGTGACAAAAACTATGTAAACCAAAGAGTTCAAGAGGGATTATTCGTTGAATTACATATTATTGGCAGTTTAAAAGATACATGAGAATTATGGAAAGTAAAACCTATTGAAATCCATAAAACATTTAACACTGTTTTTTTTTCTACAGAAAATAGATATTTTTTTGCCATTTGGTAATATAAAAATTAGAATATAATTATATGTTTAAGGGGGGGCCTGAATGGCAGAGTGGCTAGCGCTTTGGCGCTCAGTACCACAGGGTTCGGGTTCGTGTCCCGGCGGAGCCGTGAATGTTTGTAGTGGTTTGGAATTCACTTTAAACAGTAGGTCCCGGTATATCATGAGCGTTGTGGGGGTATTGTTACTCCTTGTCAGAAGCTCATCTTCAAGCTACACCCTACTCCTGGGTAGTGCTATGAGTTACGTCGGTGGAGCGCTTGCCTTAAGGCATCAAACACAACTGTCAAAGTGTTTGCCAGCTGCATTAGAAAAACAAATTATCTCTTTAAAATAGAAGTTTTCAGTTTGTTTTTAAATAATACTTTGTTAATAAATACTAATGATTGCGTACGATAACACATAATTACAAAAATTTCTTGTAAATATGTGCAAGTTGCATATTTTCTTTTTAATTGGTAGTGTTTACTAATATTTCTGTTAAATTGTATTTTCAGTAATTTAATTTTCTTTTGCTTTCTATAACTTGAAATGGGCACTATATAGGAAAAGGCTAAAAATAATGCAAGTTCGTGACAGATTAAACAAAGATTGTAGAAATTCTGAAGCTTCTATGAGATTAATACACACACACACACGCACACACACAACAACAACATACAAAAAAAAATAATAAATACCAATCAAAGTTATAAGATTTTTCTTGAAAGTTTTGGAGCACTCGATGAATTTTGGAAGTTTTCCACAATTGTTGACTTAGTTGTGGGAGTTTCTGCTTGCTTTCATACGATGAGCTTGTGACTATTATATGTTTTGATCCTGCTCCAAAATGCTTGTTTTGTTTCTATTTGTTATTTAAAAATTAGGTTAATGTAAAATATTTCGATATAATTGCAAAATCTTTTACAGTAAGTTTCATTTTTAAAAGTTCTTACTGGAAGACATCATTGACCTCCAATTTAGCAGAATATTATTGTTTTATTTACCTCATATATTAATATTGTCTATATTATTTTGAAAATATAAATATTTTTGTGATTAAGAAGAAACAAACATTGCTTACTTATTCATTGATTTTAATTAAATTCGTCTAACATTTTTTTCCTTACTTATATAACGAAAAAAAAAAAAAAACCCGTTAATTTAAATGAATTTTACATATTTTGGTAAATTTTTTTCTGCAATGCTTTTTAATATAGCACGAGGAAATGCGTCGTTTGTGATACTTAGAAAAATAATTCCCATGTTTACAGAAAAAAAGTACTTGGAAATGGAGACGCTTGTAAGACAAAAACTCAAGGACCCATTTATTAACACCGAAATTATCTCAGAACAAAAGAAAAACCGGATGTTTACTCTACTCAAACAAACATATCTCGAAGCTTTGAAAGACAAGAGAGGAAGCACGTTTTTCAATATTGCATTAAATGATAACGAGTTAAAAAGCAAGTTTGTGTAGACACGGTTAAATATGTATAGGAAAGTAATTATTATGGATAAATATTTTCTGAATTTAATTACACGAAATTTCTGCATTAAACTCATAATTACAAGAATACGTTAATTCTTTATTTCGCCTTGGAACACTTTATAATAGTAAATACGAATATTATGTTTATACAATTGAATACTTAAAAAGAATATTTTAGATAATGACGAAAAAATATATCTAAAAATATAGAAATAATTAATAGTATTAATTTTTAAAAATTTAAATATATGGTTTGTGATGTTGTCGGTTTCGAATAGGGATTTTGACCATATTCTAGAATCTCTCATTAAAGTAGTTTTCGATTAATTAGTATTCTAAGTCTTTCCGATTGACTTGATTTCTCCTTCCTCAGATTTTAGTATCAGGTGGAAAGTCATCTGGACAGATTTTTTTTTGCCCAATATAATTGAAAATGTTATACATATGGGTAGAACTGACGTGATATTTATGTCTTCCAAGTTATAAAATTCAAGGAAATCAATCGCCATCGAACATACGTTGAGATCGGCTCCCTCTGCTGAATTCTAGGAACCGAACCTGGAGATCTGATGGATTCCTCGTGGAAAATTCAAAGAAACTTGTGCCATCCGATATCTGGCGTATGTAGAGGAGGAGGATCAAAAATGAAAGAAGGAAGATCAAAATTAACTAATTTGAAATGGAACTAATTTATTTTAATTCTGGATATATAAGGAGTTTTTATTAAATTTTATTAACGAATAAAATGATATCTTCTTATATAGGAACTGTGTTTGTATTGTTACAAACACCTTGATTTGTACACTAGTTGCACAGCAGTACAGTATTTTGTCTCACAACGAATATGTACTGTACTGTACTGTATATACTGTATATATTTATGAAATTACCAATTCCCCAATAATTTTATGTAATGCTCAAACACAGTGCTTTTAATACAAGAATTAAACTATCAAATTTTCTCCTTGTTTTACGGTAAAATTTTTGCTTAATTAAACAGCATTTGAATTTAACAGTAATACCTTTAAAAATAATAGATAAAATAAACGTTACTATTATAAGGATAAAGATTATTATTATAAGAATAAACGTAATAATAGATAAATTTTATTAATATGAGGATAAAAGTTATAATAAATAAATGTTATTATTACAAGGATAAAAGTTATATTAGATATATGTTATTATAACAAGGATAAACGTTGTAATAGATGAACGTTATTATTTAACCGCTTATTATTCAATATGGTACAATAACATGCTAATACTGAGTTTGCAGGTTTTTACAAAGAGCTAAGATGAGTTGCAAAGAGTTAACAAAAATGAAAAAAATATATTTTATGGCATGCTATGCAGTAAATTCACACAGTAGATAAATACAGCAGTGCAGAGAAGGAAAAACTAGTAAATCTTTCTTTTCCCTTGACATATGATCCAGAAAATTATAATGAAAAAGGAAAATTCAAAATTCTTGATACTCGTGTGTAATGGAATCTACGCAAGTGTATTTCCAGATAATTAAAACAGGTAATTACTATAACACAAATAATTAATTACGATAATTACCGACAGATTTCTGCAACCCAACATTGTTTATTAAAAATGTTCTTTCCTCGAAAATATATATTTAATCAGCAGCCTCGAATGACACGTAAAAGGTCATGGCGTTAAGGTGCTAAAGCTTTCTGGTCGACCCATTGACATTTAGGGAAATTATTCCCCCAGGAGAAATGTAGCGCTTTCTGTTCTTAGGGAAAATGGCCTGACCACCAATGAATCCACACCATGCGAATGGTCTGATGAGAATATAACAGGTTGATAATTTGTCTTTATTTCCATTTCTTTCCTATTTCACTTCTTGATAAGGAAGGCGCTATAATTTTTGACATCTTTGTAATTAATAACTGCTTGTAACTAATACTTGCGATTTCTTAACTTTGGCATCTTAGATATTGTTTATCATTATATCATTTAGAAAAAGTATCCATCCGAAATAATGTGCAAAAATGAATATCAAAACCCTTTCATTTTTTAAGGATTTAACAGAACTGTAGCTCTGTTGCATGAAATAATCTATTGCTCATTTCGCGAAAACAATAACAGCTCGGTATGTCGTCAGATAATTATTCTCCCGCTCAATCAAGTTCATTTAAAATTATGTATATCATAAATTGATTGCATGAGTGGCAAAGCCTTCTAGTTTCATGTTGAACAATACGAAACAAATCCGTGTAATATGAGACAAACGAACGGTAGAAGAAATTCGACAAAAAACGTCGTTTGAGAAATGAGCCGATTAAACAGCGTTAAATGAGTTAAATTCGATTCCGGATTCTATAATGTACTATAATATATTTGATAATGTGATTTACTATCATTTCGAAAAGTTTGAAATTCTTGTTTAAGTTCGAATTTTTGTTTATAAGAATTAGGATTAATTATTATATTGTTTATTAGTTGATGTCGTATACTACATAAAATTATTTTTTTCCTTAAAGTGGAGTAGAAAGAAAAAGTGGAGAACTACTTCTTTAAAAATTCTTTAATTTTTAGAATAAAAGCAGTGTATCCATCCATCCCATCTACAGAGAGTGAAATATTTTTATTTTTCTTATATGTAAAAAAAAAAAAAATATTTAAAAAATTTTAAGTTAATTCATTTTAAACAAGGAACTAAGTTGGTAAATGTCCCGATAATAGTAAATTGCTAACAAATTTTATGTGGAATTCAATTGACGATTATGAAATCCATTTATATAAAAAACAATGACAATCGAGACAACCAAACAATTCCAATATCGATTAAAAATAAAAACAGTAGACGTAAGCGATAATGCCCCCAGAAACACAATATTGAATTAGCGACAAGCATTTGTTCATATTATTTTCAATACTTTTTCAACAACAAAAAAAATTATTGCAGCCATTAGAAACGTATTAAAAGAACAATTTTGTAATTTTTAACTTATGCACCTTTTTTTTTTAACTTTTGTTATTTCTAACTAGTCACTACGTAAATAAAAAAAATAATAAATTAAAAAAAAAAAATCGAACTCTTTAAGTGTTATAGTTTTGAAGTTTTAGGAAATGAAGATAGACATACAGATAAATATCATGCTTAATAATTAATAGTGAATTTTAATAAAGGAGATATTGATCTACTTTTTATATAATGATTTTTTTTCAGTCAAATAGTGATTGAGGAAGAAAACTCGTGATTACAAATTATGTATTTTGAAAACAATTATGTGGTAATTTACTTATATATAAATTCAAATGAAAACGTATAATTACTCAGAAATATATCTGTCTTTTACTAGTTTTTTTGTAAATATAAATTATAGATTTTTTTAATAAATAAGTTAAATATTTTTAGAAATCTGATCTTCTTATAGTTGAATTATTAAACTTAAATAAAAATTACATTAAAAACCTGAATGATCTATAAGATAAACCCCTAAAATGAACTCGTTTACAATGCAGGTATTAAAATACTTGGAATAAAATTATTCGCTTATCTATTTGATGATTATACACAGATATTTTTTTAATGTTCCGTTTCAAACAGTTATTTTCTTCCATTTCATTGCTAAGAAACAACAATTTACAAATATTTCCAGAAAGTTTCCTTAATTAACGTTCTCTTAGAATATTTATTTTGAAGTCATTATGCTGTTGTCTGAGAAAGGAGTCAACAGAAAAATGCTCTGGTTCATTTTTCAATTGTTGTGCATGACAATGGGAATTCCGATCTTTTTTATGAGGTGACAAGCCAGAAGTAATTACCACAAGGTCGACTTTTGTGCCTTGAAGATCATTAAAAAGCATTTGAAGGAAATTTAAACTTTGTGAATTTAATGAAGGATTAAAATATCGAATGGCTTACGTAAACATCCTATTGTTGCCATAGTTTGTTGGAAATAATGGAAAGAAATGGCATTAAATTGAAAGTTCAACAGAATCTAGGTATATACATAATTTATTGATGTATATATAATAACTGAACAATACAATTCTAATCAATACACAATAAGAAAAATTTGCATTATTTGAGTTATTGGTTGAATTACTAATGGTTATCTCATAGGCGTGTGTTTTTGGCTTGTATAAAAATGGAGAGGCCATATTTCAATTTAAAAAAGCACATGTTAAACAAAAAAGCTTAAGCTATAAAACCAATAATGTATATATTTGTAAAAATGGTATAAAATTGAAATAATAATTAACTAAGCAATTGTATTGGTCACAGGATAGATTGAAATATCGATTTTTTTTTTTTATAAATCTTGGTTGCCAAACCAAAAGGCACCAAAAAATGGCAATAGTATATGTGTTCCGATTTATACTATATTATCCTAAGTTTATAACGGCTTGTTTTTGCCAAGTTTATAATGCTTTAGATTGTTCTATCACTGAGAGATTTAAATTGCTGCTAATCATTGTGTATTGCAGCCACTGTTTTTAAAACAAATAGATTCGCAGAGATTATGACCGCGGACGTAGATATCTCGCATTGAAATAGATTTTTATGGCATGAAATTAGAACTCCATAAAACTGAACGTGTATATTAAATTCTTTTTTTTCTCCTTTAAAATTATTTTAGAAATATGAGTTATTGATGTAAATATACAAAAGGTGAGAAAAATAAAAATAAAAATAAATGTTACGTTACTCATTAAGTTAATTAAACGCTATGAAGGATATTTTAAAAAATATTTTATAAGGAATGTTTTCAAGAAACTTATTTATTTAAATTTTACATCCAGGAAGAGCAAACGGTATTATAAACGCTTTTTATTCATTAGTGGGAAATAATTTGACACTAAACTACAAAATTATTATCTTTTTAATTTCCTTAACTTATTTTATTCTAACAAGGTTCATTAATTTTCTTTTAAAAAGGGCCAAGTGAAAAATAATTTTTTTGTCCTTTTCAGCTGTCTCAAAAAAGTTTGAATGTTGTAGAGAAAATGAAAAAAAAAAAAAAAAAAAACAGATTGAAAAGATTCTAATTCAGATTTTTTTATTTTAATAAATCATTAAGCCTTAAAACATAGATCTTGTAAAAATAAAAGACTTTGTGAATCTAAACATACTGAAGCTTTTAATCCCAGATGACTTTTTTTTAGTTTAAATACTAAATATTCAATGAATGCATTCATATTTTTATCAGAAAAAACCAAGTAATGAAATGTCAATCACACAAAACGATTTCTTGTCACACAATTTTGAATCAAACAAAATAAATCAACAACTATAAAATTCTGCAAGATTTGTGCTTTTTTACTGAGCATATGTTAATATGCTCTGTAAAAAGTAGTACATACTTTTTTAATAGAATATATATTATGTCCGGTACACAAATTTAATTTTTGTCTAGTTTGTATCATCAGAAACGTTAAACTAGTGTTTTTATCAGTTATTGTAAATAAATTAGATGTTTTCAGACTGAACACTGGTTTTTTCGAATTCTGATAAAAATAAAAAACAATTCAAATCTCTTCAATTGAGCAGTTTCATGAATATAAGCACTTCAAAAAAATTTATATCTGATTTTGCCATTTAACAGTTCATTAAAAACAACAGTGTAAGAAAAAAACTTGAAATAACTAATAAATTATTCCAAAAACTTATAAATTGAAATGATAAGTATTTTAATTTACTAATTCTTGTTCTGCTTAAACTTAAAGGAGTGTTTATTTATTTCTGCTTTTGCTTTTAAAAGTGTTTAAATGGTTTTAAATTAAATTTTTAAAGTTATAATATGATACAGTTAAAATAAAAAAAATATATTTTGTTCGATCAAAAATAAAAGTTCTAATCAATAATAAATATAAATTAGAAATTCTATTAAAATGCCTGTATACTTAGGTATTTTTAAAAATTACTAATGACTTAGCACAAAGATTAGATTTCATCATCTTTTCAAAAGCATCATAGGCAAAACATATTAGATATCAACTAGGTATCAGATATATAAAAACTGATTTTTATTGTTTAAAAATATTATTTTCACATTCAACAATAACTTTTTAACATCACACGAAACTAAATATATAATTTTTACAATTTAATTTAATTTACTTAATTTATAATATGTCGAATAATATATTATTTTTACAATTTAATTATAATTTAAATCTAAAAAATATGCCATGAATAATATGTCATATTGTGGTAGCTACAATTACATTAGATTTGATGATTAAATCAACTTTCTAAATATATTTATAAAAATGTAAAATAAATTTACTAATAGTGGTATTATTTTTGTACATATTCTTAATTTAAAATAGGTTTTCAATTCGACAATTTTTAATCCATTTGTATTTTAAAGTCTCAAAAAAAGGCTTAGCTGTAAATTATAAAGAACATTGTTTTCAAATTAAAATGGAATAAACAGGCTTCAATACTATTGATGCAAACAATTTAAAAATATTTTTTGTTCAACTGGAAATTTTATCAATAAAATCTTTCTAGAAAGTGAAATAAGAAAAATCTAAATTTATTATACAGAAATTCAACTATATACATTTTATAGAAATTACTACTTAACGTAATAATATAGCAAAAATTCCAAGACCCCTTTGCTTCGACAAATCCAGTTGAATTCCGGGAAAAATAGCAGACAAAATTTCGGGAAAATGGCACTTTCTCTTATGTGTGCCAACTGAAAGTTACGTGAGTTGCATAATGTTTTCCCAATGTTGTATGAAATAGGTGCATTTGGAAAACTCTTTTTTCAATCTTGTTTTATATTTGGACTATAGCTTTGAAACCAACGAGGTTTTCTGAATTCTTACTACAAACAAGGTAGATCGTAAAGCTGGACACGTCGAATACATAAGAGGAATATCTTCAAGGAATTTTGTTATCTAGAATTAGAGCACTAAATAATTGATGATTATTGGAAAATAGATGTTTTAGCTCGTTTAAAAATAAATCTTGAATCACATTTAAATTCTTTAACGAATGACCATTTATGTGAAACATATTTTTTGATTTTTAAAATATTCCGTCTCAAATACTCTGATGTTTCAAAGCTGTTTAAAAACACAATTTTGCATAAAAAATAATATTTTACAAAGTAACTTAACTGTCGACATTTTTTGTTTGACCTTTTTTAAAATTAGTTAATTAGTTAAGAAAAAATCATTTATCACAATTATTTTTTTATTTTAAAATAAATTATATAAAAATTAAAATAAATGTCTAAAATATTTTTCAACCCAAAATGTAAAAATTAATTTTTTATATTTAGTGTTTGTTTACAGCAATTTTATTGTCAAATTAGAAATAAGAAATTTAAAAGGAAAAACAATGGAGAGAACTGAAAATAATTTTCTGTTTCTTACTGGTAACCTTCGTTTAATAATAAATATTATGGGAATAAACTGAGAATAAAAATTTCTTTTCTATCATTTTTTGAGAAATAAATGTGATTTCATCATTTAATAATTACATATAATATAATGTATTGTACTTAATGTACATTATACTTAATAAGCAAGTTTTATAATTGTATTATTATAAAAAATTTTTGTATATTTTTTTTTTCAACACAAATTTGTTAAAAAATACACTCTAATTGAATTTTTATTAATCTTGTATATTATAAAGAATTTATTAGCTCAAATAATAAAAATTACAAAAAAGACAAATCGCAAAATAGAGCAGTTGGGATTTGGCGACTTTGTTTTCGGCCACCAAAATGGACAAAAATTGCTAAATGTGACAACCAAGGTATCTCCTAATTCATGGTGGACGAATATTAATCACCTAGTTTTGATTAGCCAAGATTAATTGAGTGATTTAATTCAATTACTGGAATTTACTAGAAAAATTTGAAACCATTAATTTTAATAATGATTCATTTCATTCATTACCTATGTTGCTACAATCGTTTTCTTTTCCTTGTGTGATGACCAAAGTCTTTCGATTAACGATGTCTAGTATTATTGAAGATATATAAGATATATTGATATTTTGTTGTTTTCGGAACAAAAATTCCAGGCATTTCTTAAAAGTTGAATGAAGGAAGCTACAACAGGATTTGAAACGTCCAGGTAAGCTGAAAAATTATTGAAGTGTGTCAGTTTGAAAGTTTGATTCCCTAAGAATGACATTTGTCCTATTTGTAAAAATATAATGGCTGTAACTGTTAAAATGGTAAATCTGATGGATGATGGAGATGAACAGCGAAATTTTAATAATGTAGAATAAATGTGGAGACATGCATTCGTCAAAAATTACGATTCTCTCAATCAAAAAAGAATTTTTACAGCGTTATGAGTTTACATATGACTGTATCCATAGGAATTTGGCTGTGAATATAGCTGATGAGATTGAATGTGCACTGAATACCATGACCGATTGGAAGAGTTTTTGTAGAGAAAATCTGCATGGATGTCACTATGAAAAGAGAACATTATTTTGGGTTGTATACAATCAAACGTATTCTACACAGTTTAATCATATTCCACCCTGTCGGAGCAAATCCATTTTTCGTAAAATTTCTTCATTTTTTTAGGAAATCTTGTTCTTTTTTACATTAAACGTCCCAAAAATTTCACCCTTTTTTTAGCCCATACTCTCCCTATCTTTTTTTCAAATTTTCAATCGCTAATAAAATATTTTTATTCCTCCACTCAAGTTCAAATGCATTTTTTGAACTTGTATTGAATGACACTGGATGTTAATACAGTTTTTTTCAAATATTAATTCATTTTAATTAAATTTAATTAATTAATTTTAGTTTTTTTTAGATTTAAGTCACATATATCTACCAATAGATGGTTCCAGATTAACTTAGCTCGATTTCACGAAGGAGAATTATCGTAGTATACATCTTAAGAAATTGTTCAGACTGCTCAAATTTTTATGCATCACAAATATTTCTCTAATTTTTTTTTAATTTGTTTTATAAAAAAACCCGAAAAATGAACTTTATTATTCAAAAAACTAGAAGACATGATACAGTGTTATCCTGTTGCAGAAGAAAAAAATGTTTTTCGCTTAGGTAAATTTGTTAATAAATATGTTTGAGTTGAATTAAAACTTTAATTTTGAAACTTGAAATTTTTAAAAATCGCAAATAATAAAATTAGCTAAATAAAACATTTTTAAACTAAAAATTCCTAAAAAATTGTTTTCCTCGATCATTTTGTTTGCATTTATTTCAAAGAATAAATAAAGTTAATTTGAAAATAAATGAAAAACTAAAAGCTTTAAACATTTCTGTTTTATATTTTACCGGCAACTACGGCACCATTAAGTTAGTTTTTTAACACTGGCTCTAGTAGTGTAAAGCTGAAGTAGTGTAAAAGTATGGTGGAAATAAAAAAAAGATTTATATAGAAAATTCTGTTTATAGAAAAGAATAATATTTAACATCATTCAAATCAATTGACATGTGTAAATTTTAGTAGCTTCTGTTCAATGACGACGAACAAAATGTATTGAATAACACATGTAAAACACTGAAAACAATGTAAGTTTGATAGAAAACAGCTTTTAATCCGGCTACAATTTTTAAAAATACATGAAGTTAAGAAATGTTAAAATGGAAATAACCATTTGAGAATATGCCAAAAAATTTTATATTTTGGATCCCAAGAAATAAAACGTGTCTCGG